>JAZGTN010000108.1:0-157500 GCA_037783415.1 Leptasterias polaris
TTTCATAATTGAGAGTACAACGGTTGGATAGCCAGGTGCAGATGAGCAGCTCAAATGAATGCGTTGATTTAGTGCCACTATAAGCGGTCCATTCGGTGTACACGTTGGAGATTCGTCCGGAAAATGTGGAATAGATAACGAGACGTTATCTGAATCTAGAATGATACTTCCTCCGGTAGGCTGGAAAACCTTCAAGTTACATGCATAGACGTCAGTATCACTCAGAACAAGTAAAGAAAACATCATATGTTGAGATAAAGTCCCAATCCTGGAATCATATGGGAGTGATTTGACATTGTACCTCAGGTCGTAAGATGTACCGTTCCATACTAATGTCTTAGATGGTATCCTCCACTCGACAATAAAACCAGTTAGTCCCGGAAGATTGAGACCAGTGATGTCACATTGCAGTTCGACAGCGCCCCCTTGATGTATCTCACTTTCTACAGTGTTGATTTTTATGGTCACTGTAGGATTAAGAGTATTTACTTTGCAGACACAAACACAAATGATACTGAGTACAAGTTTCATCGTTTCTGTCATGCTGAAGAAAATAATACCAAAACTGGTTTTCCAAACCAAGCAATCAGTACATCAGCCCTCTCAAATTCCGTTATGATCGAATTGAGTATTGTACACCTGCGTGTGGAACTTCTCGAATTGTACAAATCGTTGAAGCGACATTGACATTCTGCATAACGTAGATTCTCACGTAGAACGTCGGTATCAACACTCACAAGATTGTTTGTGTTCTGTTCTGGTAAGTCTCGGATTTGTGTTTTTAAAAAGAAGCTGTTCGAATTATCAATAATACCGAGAGCAAAAGGTTCCACGAGTGAGTTGTGTGAGTCTGATTTACGTTATTAACAAAGTGAAGTAAAGAACTGGCCTTTGTATGTCAATCAAGGTTGTGTTATTTTATTTTCAGTAGACCTGGTAGCATCAAAGCAGACATTAGCCCATTGTTAAATTAACAGGATCTCCAATTGTTCACATGTTTCGGTGCATCGGGTAATAATAATAGAACGTGAATTTTTAATAGTGTGGGAAAGGAACGACTCGTCTTCTTTCCGTTACTGTCACAGACAGGTACAGATCACGTGATGAACAGTCCCAGAAAACATTCTAACAAACTTTTGAAAATCATTACACATGAGTGCCAGTGTTGTTTGATCTATGCCCAGTAGGCGTACTTGGCGTTAATTCTAGTACTAGAGGAGTATATGATTCAAAAGAGGGCGCTATCAATCGAAATTTCTGCACGATTCAGCGTCATAGACATTTTGGTAAACATGTACATAACAATATGCGTATTTCCTGTCTGGAAAATAAACTTTAGTATTCAGGGTACCTATGTTGCTTCGGGAATCCCTTATTGCTGATTTTTTGTGTTCAGCTTATTGATCACAATGTTGTTTGAGTTGTTAACTCGGGTTTTCGTTGCAATTTCATATTTATTTCTATACTGACCAAAGAATAAAGGTACTTGCCCACATGCCGACTGTTTTATACACGCCACACTATCCTTTCATCAAGACCTTCTTGATGTAGCTGCGAGCATCGGGAAGGGAAGACCACCCACTCGAGTGGCAAAGCAACGATGCCCATTTTCAACTTGTGTTTTGTTGTTGATTTATTCATAAAGGTTTGAACATAAATTGTTCGTGTAATTTTTATGCAAAAGTAAAATGCTGAAACTGACCCCATCGCCTGTGATTGGTTTGTAGCAAAAATCTACGATAAAGAAAAGATAAAAAGTTGGAAAGGGCCCTCATTGCTTTGCCACTCAAGAGTTTTGGGTTCCAGTCACTTAGTCGCGGCTACACAGCTGTCTCAGCCACGAAGGCCTTGACGAAAGGCTATAACTGTCTTGACCTATGCATTGACCAATCGGGACGCTTGTGGCCCCGTAGTTAGACTTGATTTTAAGTTTGATCTCTGCATCAGCAAAAATCCCCCGTAGAGATTGGCTATCACACTCGCTAACTCGAAGACGGAGGTTTATCCACAAGAGGGCGCTATTTCAGACAATAATGTATCGGCTATCCGGTAGACTAAAAACCACGATCAAAGACTTGGAACCAAGTCTACCCCGAAGTCAACGTGAGGCACAGGAAAAAAAAAAAAACTTTTGCGTTTCAAACTTACTGAGTCCCTAAAATGACAGGTAAACACTTTGTGAAATCATTTTGTTTCCTCAAAGAAATAATTCGATGAAACAAAGTAGTATTTCGAGGGGATGAAATATTATTTCGAGGAAATAAATTAAATTTGGCATGTATTTTTTGTTTTACCTGTAAATTTGTTTTACCTGTCCATTTAGGGGCTCCGTACAAATAATGTCAATTGAAGCTTGCTATAATAATTGAAGGGGTCCAAATCTGTGCATATTGAGTGTTAGATTGTTCCCCTGCACCCAGCTGTTGTGCGAACCCCCTTTGTGTGTCCCTTTAATAACACTTCTCCATAACTCCGCAGCGACTGTTGGAACGTGTAGGTTGGTTGCCCATACGGAACTTGGGTTTTGTCCAATTGTTTGCTTGAAGGGCAATGTTTTGTGTACCTATATGCAGGTATGCAATGCATTTAACTACTCTACAGTGCATTTAGCATTTATATAGAAAGACTGCCTGTGTGGATATATATGTGTCGCTGCTTTATAGTACTAGGCCTACTTGCAGTCCATTTGGTTCAAACGGTAAGCATTTTAATTGTAACAACTACTTCCCTTTAGAGCGTTAACGAAGTTCTCCCATAGGCCTACTGTTATAATAATTACTAAAGAGCTAAATAGTTAATTAGATTATTGATTCGTAAAATATATTTGTCACTTTCAGTTGGATGCGAAGGATTTCACCCATTGGAGGTTCAATGCGTTAGGAAAGGCACTCTTCGTCGTTGGCGGAACGCATTCAGCCCTGGGACGGTGTACCAATCTGGACGAAACTCGGATTTACTGGTTGCAGTATATTAACCTGTCTGTGAAAGTCTGATAGCAAAAACAGCTCGTGTGTAACTTTTCTTTTTTCATATCCTCCACTATTTCTGCTTCTGCTATACTGTACTCAACGTCCTAATGGACTATCTCGGTACAGTGTATTATTCCTTATATTATTGGGGTCCATAATTATGGTGGGTTCAATCATAGAGCAAGGATGGTTCAATCTATGCAGTTAGCACAGAGAGATATACGCTGGTTGTTATATGAACATCAGAAACCAACTTACTTACAGCATTCAGGTTGGCTCAGTGGTTTCTGCAGAGGTAGAGGAGGACATAGAGAGCAAAATGCTTCCACCAATAGCCGTACTGTGTATTATTTCAATGAACAGACTTTGTCTTAAATCAGCAAAAAATACAAAACTATACCTAAAGTTACGTAAACTTTGAATTAACAATAACATTCACAAATACCTCTAAAGTTGAATGTTGAACCATCTTTATGTAATCGACAATTGTCCTGGATCTGAATTTGCAGACAGAATATCAAAATAGAGATTTGGGTTTTCGGATTAGACATACCGGTGTAGAGTAAAAAGCTTTAACCGACTTTAATTTTCCACATGGTGTGTGACCACAAAAACATACTGTTCCCGGTGCACACACCATTGTGGGGACTTCCTATTGTTGTTCTATTATTCCTTTTTCTAAAGAATCAGTTTGTGGGGACCCAGTTTAACAAAGACAAATGTTGTGGGGACCTTTGTTCCATTGTATAAAAGTCCCCACAGCTCTGGGTATGCCTACCTACATTGAGATACTGTGTGTGTGTGTGTGATGAGGTAAAAAGTGGCGGCCGTATTCAGTCGGTATATTTTCCGCATAATGCATTCATTATATCGATTATAAGTAAAGCCTACCATGCATATATAACCAAACGACTTTTATTTGTCATGTTAAAGCACGCAAGGTTACATATTTTACGCTGTATAACAAAAGACATTCGTCTGTCATTGCAGTATAGTTACCGCCATAATATAAAAACAAAATAAGTGCAAGTACAGTTGGCTCAAAATAGTCTTGTTCGTTGTAGGCCTATCTGTGTCTGCGCATTTTGGTGCTCGATATGTGGCGTGTGACCCTCTCACATTGTGTTTTCATTGTGTTCTGGACTGTTTGCTCTCCCATCTTTCAACACTGTCCGGGACTAATGGGAATTCTTTAGAGGATTCAGATACTATTTTATCAAGTGGAAGACGTGTTTAGAGTAGGCTACCGTATAGGAACATTGAAGGGGGCCGGCCTCCCTCTGTTTGCCACATAAGTATCGGGCATGATGTCTGCTAATGCTAAATAAAAGTGCATGCATTTTTGAAGATCAACATGAGAGATGTAAGCTTGTTTTGTAATTCTATTTAAACATCACCATGATTTGGATTTCGTTAGTATAGTTATGGTTACCGGAGATTTTTTGCAAGTAACACTCATGTCAAATTTAAAACAGTATTCTTTAACATTGTCTCTTATCTAGGTGGTCAACCTAAAATGGAACATCGCATGCTATCAATCCTTCAACCAGAGTTCTCATAACATCATCAATCAAGATTAATACCGACAAAACACCATCGACAAAAGTTTCCAGAACTGTCCAGACCTTCATTATTTACCTGACCTCTTTACGCCTTACGGTAGAAGAGCGTTATAGCTTGGAGCATCGTCTTAAAATGGCGTGCAGTAATTTCCTTCGGAATTTGTGCCGTCTTAAGACTCTTGACTTAAATACAGATGAAACTCCATTGAAGAAATGTCTGACGTGTTTTGATCTTACGTTAATGGGTATCTCTGCTATGGTTGGTGTTACTTTGTATGTTCTAACCGGAGTCGTTGCAAAAGAATTCGCTGGACCATCCATGGTTTTATCTCTGGTTTTTGCTTGTTTAGCCGCCATGTTGGCCGCGTTATGTTATGCTGAATTGGGAAGTATCTTCACTAAGACAGGTTCAGCGTACCTATTTACATATTCCATTATTGGGGAGTTCCCAGCCTTCTTAGTTGGTTGGAGTATACTACTGGAATATATCTTAAGTACTGCAGTTGTTGCTAGTGGCTGGTCTGGATATTTAGATTCTCTGACAAATCATCAAATAACTAACTTTACTGTTGAAGTCTTGATGGGAGGAGAACGCTGGAACGCATCCTTCGTGGGTGATGTTCCTGATATAGTAGGCGGCCTCATTACACTACTAATTGTAATCGTGGTGGCAACAGACACCAGCTTGAGTTCTACCGTGAACAATGTCTTGTTAATGTTTAATGTCGCCATAGTTGCTTTCATAAGCGTTGGTGGTTACATCTTTGCGGATGGAAATAACTGGACGGAAAGGGGATTTTTCCCGTTTGGAATTGGTGGAACAATTTCTGGTGCTGCCATTCTATTTATTGGTTATGTTGGGTTTGACATAATTGCCGTCTCGGCAGAAGAAGCTGTTGATAGTCATAGAAGCGTACCTCGCGCTATTATTGCATCTCTCGTCTGTGTAGCAACTTTATACATCGTTGTATCAGTAAGTTTAACTCTAGCAGTACCGTACTATGAGATCGACGTTAACGCTGTACTGGCAACACCATTTGTTAAGCATAACTTAATATGGGCTAAGTACATCGTTGATATAGGTGCATTGTGTTCTATGGTCGCTTGTTTGGTACCATCGGCCTTTGCGATGCCAAGAATTGCATATGCTATGGGAGTTGATGGTTTACTCTTTAGATGTTTTACCACAGTACACCCTACGACCCAGACCCCACTTGTAGGAACAATTTGCATTGGGGCATTCACAGCTGTTCTTGTACTTTTCTTCGATCTGACAACGTTGGCAAATGTTCTTTCCATTGGGACACTATTTGCGTTCAATATGGTTGCAATGTGCGTCATGTTTCTTCGTTACCGGACAACTCGTCTTACTCGTCTAATCCTCGAGCAGAATAATTCGACGTCACGAGATGGAGATACAGATGACGAAGATAATGATGGCTCAGATAAAACTCGTTTCCTTGACAACCATGACAACGATCAACCCGTCTCAGGAGGTGTTTTAAAACGCAGATTTCAGTTCCTAACAACTATGAATAGCTACCCACCGTGCATGGTTCCAAGCATGTGTATCGTCACTACTACCTGCCTAATAGTACTAGTGGTATTCGTTGCTGTTGTCTTTATGGATAACATCAAAGCAGGAGACTGGTGGGTCATTCTACTCGTCATAATTCTCACCGTCTCAGCTATCTTGACCTTTATACCCATCACTCTCCATGAGCAAATTAATATTGGATCATCTTTTAAGGTACGTATTTATTAATACATTTCAGTCAACTATGATCCCCATCCTCCTCATCATCAGTTTGTAATCATCGTCATCATCGTCATCCCTTGTTGGATAAAGCCCACCGGCAATTTCCATTCTCTTTTCTCACTTGTCATTCTACTCCATGTTGCCGTCTTCATTATGTTGTAATTTCATCTCTCCATCTCCTTTTCTTCCCTTTCTTCCTTTTCTTCTCCTGTCAGTCCTTAGTTACCATTCTGTGAGTCTCTTGGTCCCTCTGTTATCAGGCTGTCCTTTGTTGGATAAAGCCCACCGGCAATTTCCATTCTCTTTTCTCACTTGTCATTCTACTCCATGTTGCCGTCTTCATTATGTTGTGATTTCATCTCTCCATCTCCTTTTCTTCATCTTCTTCTCCTGCCCGTCCTTGGTTGCTATTCTTGGTCCATCTTGAGCTATCTCCTTAACGTTAGAGATTCTAGGTATAATTTTTGGCACAACAATTTAGTTTTTAAACAGCAATGTTTGTAGATTCGAGAAAGTTATTAACTTTTATTTTAGGTATTGCACGAAAACCCCAACAATGATAAGTGGCAGTTAATTAAAATTTAAAAACTTACAAATTATTATTGTCAGAATCCCAATATTATACCTCGGGTCCATTAGCCATGTACAACTTTTAAAAAGATGTGGCATGTATTTTGTGCATTTTCAATGGCATATGCGAAAGTTGTATGTTTTTCGTTTTAAAACAGCATCATCTGTCAATACGTTCAGGGAACTAATCTTGAAGCAAAATTCTTTGGCGAAAATTGGGACATGATCTTTAACAAGATTTAAACAAGGTGTCCTACATTGCTGCACACTCTGATCTTAGATATGATTGATTATATTATTTCCTGTTCTTTTTTCCTTCTTAGACCCCGTTTGTACCATTTATTCCCATGCTGAGTATAATGATAAACTCTATCTTCATCATGCAATTACCAACTGCAACGTGGATTCGATTTGCTGTATGGATTGCAATTGGTATGTTGAACTACTCATTTGGTTTACTTACTCAACAAACTATGGGAAATGATGGTAGGGTGAAGGTGGGAATTTGTTGTCTCGAACAGTACTATCTTTTAGTTGCTCTTGTTGATTACGTAATGTATTTAGAAGATATCAGCTTATAGACCATTATTAACCACAGGATCGACCCATTATGAAGGCATGCAACTTTTTAGCTGATCAGTTGATTTGGTTTTATCCCTACCTCCATGACCATCATCAGATAACTAGATAAATAAATTGTTTATTTATTTAAACAAAAAAATCACCAGATTGTATTGCTTCTAAAGTTACATCAAATCGATTAAATTTCATTAGACATTTACAATATACGACACAAAGAAATTAAGGTTAAATAAGGCATTGATTAAAATCTGCCCAAATAGTTGCCAAAGACCATTGGTGAACCATGGCTCTTGTTACTTTGGAAAACTTGATGGCACTAAGTCCGGGTTTAGGCCCGATGATGACATTGTCGCACAAAGCAATTTTTACAGGAAGTTGGATGGAGGCAACCAACTTGCAAAGGCAAAGGGAAAGAGACAGTTTTCTAACAATGCCCGTTATATACTTCACCACAAAGAGACAATTAAAATGTTATGATGTTTTTCTTGGATATTGTCTGGAACTGCAGGTTGCCCGTAAAAATTTACCTTGGGTGAAATGCTCCCCCCCCCCCCCCCATACAACTACTATTTGAAGTGACTCTGTCTTTAATGTCATGCCTGGAACTAGTTTCCTTTTGAGGGTACGCTTGTTTTATTATTATAAATAATACTAGTTTTTCACCTTTGAACAGGATCAGCGATATATTTTGTGTATGGTTATCATCACAGTGTGGAGAGTTTGGCAGTAAAGGAGGTTACGGTTTCAAAAGGTCAGTACACTGTGATAAATAACACTGACACTAATGACGTCACAGCTTACGTCATGAAACCATCACTCGTTTTGCCGCAACCTTCCAGACGTAAGAAGGAAGATTTCTCCAAATGAAGGGAAGTTCGTTCAACATTAAAGGGAATTATTTTACAAAGTAACACTAGGCCCTATCGTTGGGGAAAGCTTAACGCTTCGGTGAAGCTTAACGCTTCGGTGAAGCTTAAAGCTTAACGCTTAGGTGAACAAAGACAAGTTAGTTATAAGAAGGGTTGAAATGTTGGTAGACATTCATATCTTTGTCCATACAAGATTTATGTATGTTCCCCGTTAGTTTCTCTTGTTCTTTATGATTGGAGTTGTTTATAATACTACTGATTCAAAAAATACAATTTTTGAAGTTAATACCATCAGAAATTAAAACCATAATCTAAGCGGGGTTTTTTTGCTCATTAAAAAGTCGGTTTATTCGGCTTGTTTAATTATTTTAGTTTCCGTCGTTGTCGTTAAAAAAGAAGCCTATTTTACTTTCATGCATTCGTTTCACTTGGAGGTATGCAAATTTAAATAGCATTCTATTCATTTAAACTTGATTATGACATTGTATACGATTGTTGGCTTATCAGTAATCAACGCATGACTAATTAAATCACAAGCAATTAACTCATCCCGTTGTCACGTACTTTTGTAACTCATTAAAGTTGCATCGCCCCCCCCCCCCCCGTTCGCCAGAAAGCCAAAACAGTTCTATAATTTGATAGATGATACTGTCTCAAAACAAAAACAAAGTGCCTTCGTGTAAGCCACGCACTGCATAGACTATTCGTAGCTTAGAATGTGTTTGTAACTGTCTGCAATAACTCAATTGTTTCTTCTAACTATTTCTAATAGAACTTATGCATATGACGTCATTTGAGTAGGGCGCCCTCGCCTAGAGGTCAAAAGGAAGATGTTCATTGGCCAGTCCTGTGCGCCGCGCGTACAAATCAGCGCGTTTCCATTGTTTCATCATCAGTTTACCTCTAAGATGGCGGCTTGGTGACGTCAATGCATAAGGTCAATAGGTGACGGATGTTTTCGGTAATTGTCGCAATAATAATGAAAAACAGTGACTGATTTTCTTTGTAAAGCAAAACAAAATGCTACACAAATGTTAACAGTTGCTACTCAAAAAGCAGCACTTGCTACTTTAACATTCAGTTTGAACAAAACATGTTCAGTCACAATATTTTTACTTTGCAAACTTGCTGGATGAAATCGTTCCAAGGGAATACATTTTTTAAACATCAATTTGGCAAAACATCGGGTGATGCATCTTTCAAACGTCACCACCAATTTCGATGTGTATTCAATAGTATTGGAAAAACCACATTAAACAATCCACAAAACAGTTCTCTTGGTAATTTTCTTTTATACCAGTAAAATATATAAAAAAGGTTCCTTCTTTTCCCACGATACCGTTTTCTAGTTGGTGCGTTCATAGGCCTTAAAGTGTATAATATAATCAGCTTTACCATTTGTCGCACAATCTAAAAAACAAAATACCGTACTTTTGGTGAAAAATATTGCTTCTACTTCTTTATCAAATGTGATATGCATGAATGAATGCTAACTTGTCGAACTTACCTATTCAATCAAGTAATTCTGTGAGAAAAACTAATAACATGCAAGTCAATCTTTGTTTTGATTGGTAGGTTCCTGATAGTTTGAGGCAGTCAGTTCAATATAAGTTTAATTGCAAAATATTCAATAAAATCAATAACATTGTTAATTATGAATAATTGGAAGTTAATAAAATGTGGAGACTGTCTACAGTTGAACCTCCAGATGTAGAAAGCCGAAATGAAGTTGAATAAATGCTTTCATTCATTCATTCATTTCATTAAAGGTTTATTAAAAATCACATGGCAACCAAAGGCTGAATTGAGTGATACAGGGGAACATTCCACATACAATTATTTAAAAGGTGCATTCAACATTAAAAAGGGAATTGCACACATACATGCTTTATTTGCAATTTAAACTAGCACCATTCTTCATATTATTAAAAGAACAACAAAATATTATGCATGACAACAAGGAGTTATTTTAGATCATTTTATTCAGTATTAAATTCACCTATTGACCATAAGTCATTGGAGGGTCCCATTTAAATACAAATTGTATTACCTTACATATGGTTATGGTAGATAAGCCTTTTCATGTAATTCCTAATCACATGACCAACAATGGTAATTGTCATAGACAGTATCAGAACTTTGAAATAACAACACTGTGAAAGTTTAAGCTAAATCGGTCATGAGAAAATGAAGAGAAAATGAAGAGAAATAAACAACAACTAACAGTTTAAAAAACCAAGTTTTGGTCTCGCAAAGTCTGGTACAATGATTGAAAGGTCACAAATAAACACTCAAATTGGATTCCCCAGACTAAAGACAGTGTTGCTACATCACATGGTTTAGGGCAAGCTTTTGTATAGCAATCCCAGATGAGCAAACCCTGGTACCATTGTGCCAGATGCATTCATTCAAAATTGTGTTTGGGTGTTTCTACCTATTATATAACTTGCCCCTAATAATGTGACATATAGCAACTGTCTCTAGCCTGAAAAATTCAAGTTTAAGTGATGCTTGTGACTAAGCAAGTCATTGTATCAGACATTATTCAAATCTAACTCACTAATGGCTAATTGGTCAGAATAAATAGTGTGTTATCTTACATCACATGTGATTGGTCGAATGTTAGTTATATCTTCTACAGGTTGAGAACAAAGTGGACATGTGTATGAAGGATCTGCCAGGAAATTACTCTGAAAAAGAAACAAATACATCAGAAAACTCCCATAATTACCAAAAACACTAACACGAAAGAGTGATTAAAATATGCAGTGTGGAGATTGTCTTGTCAAGCAAAGTTCTTTATGAAATCAATGAAGATAAAGATGTCTTGGGGTAACTGTGAGCATAACCCAAACTTTACTTTAAACTCAGTTTCAAGTGTGGGTGTAAGGGGGTGGGCAAACTGGGGCATGGGAATAAATTGCCCCCCCCCCCCTTGTTCTCCTGTAGCGCTGCCATTGGTCATTCTTTTATTAATACCCTTCAATGGTTACTTTCAAAATAAACAATTTGTAGCGAGACGTAGTTGAACTTGGCAGTGCTAGAAAATAAAATGGCTACATGACACGACTTTAAAATCCACTTATCAGATTGTATTTAATTTGTTTTTATAGTCCAGAGTGAGTACCTACCTGAATACAGTAATAACAGAAGACATGACAACAGCCTATTTCCCTTGGAGTTGTTGGCCATTCTCCACAGATTCCACATTCTGTGTAATGGTTAGAATGTCTCTTTAATCTATGCTTACTTGAAGCAACTTGACTAGGTCTAAAGAGTTGACGTTGAAAGAAATTACGGATTCTTCTGAAGTTGATGAAAGGGAGAAGGAAGAAAAGGAACTCTGCAAAACCATGCCAAAGAAGCTCCCTCGTCATAAATTCAAAGCTCACCTGGGAATAAAGCAACGACAAAATTAAAAATCATGATTTTTAAAATATTTTAAGCATCAACATTCACTTTAGTTTAAATTTATTTTTGCATTAAATTTCTTCTGATCTTTGAGTAAAATTTAACCCATTTAACAAATTTTTCTCAAAATGATGTCATCGGGTGTTTTGGATGTTGACAAATTTTGCACTGGAAGAGTGCAATTTACAATGGCAATTTACACCATTTTAACGTGAGGTTAGAGACTTGTAACTTTTTTCCCCACTCACATGAGGACTCTATCTATTGGAAAATGAGTACAAAACAAAATTAAATTTGTTATTTTCCATCCTCTTTTATATATCCACAAATCAATCTAGAAGAACATTGTTGTCCCAAATGGTTTTAATGAACTCACCTGTCTGATTGATTGACGTTGAGCAAACTCAGCTCTGATACCCAAGAGTCTCTCATGAAGAAACTGATATCGTCCATCTTGCAAAAACACCAAGAAGTTGACAAGTGATGCAACGCTAAGTAGCTTCTCAAAGAAATATATTGTTTTCCACATCTACGCAAATAAATTATCAAACTTCAATTAAAAAGTAGACACAAACCATTAACACAAGTTAAACCATTACTTGGCGTGTCGTGACCAAGCGGACTAGTGCATTGGACTCAAGTTCTGAAGGCTGATCATAAGAGTGTTGGTTTGATTCCCATTCTTTCAGTCTTTAACTGTTTTCCTTGAGCATTATACCCAACTTGCTTCTCTGATTGCACATGTATGTATAAGTTGAAACCTGAGAGGGCCAAGACAGAATTGAGTTGGATTAACCCCGTAGTTATAATATATGCAGCTTGAAGTTGTAGGCTCCCCAGGGAGTTGAGAAAGTTCGAGAAATAGTCTTAGTATGCCTGATGAAAAAAGATAGTAGTGTCGTAAAACACCTTGACCTATTTACCAAGATTATGTGTGCTATACAAGAACCCAGTATTGCTATAATTAGGCCTATAAGGCTATAAATGCACTTTAAAAATATGCAACAAAGATTGTTCCCATCTTACCACATTGAAAGCTTGTATGTGATTGGTTGAACTTGAAAGGTCAGCTGATCGTTCTTGCAACCACTTTGCACCAATCAGGACACAGGCATAGAGGTATCTTTGTGATTTGACAAGGTCAGAGGTCACCAGTCTCTTATTGTTATATTTGAGGTTCATCATGCGTTGACCTAATGTTGCACCAACTGTGTTGATTGAAAACTGAGAAAGGAAAAAAAAACACCTTAAACATTACAAGCTGAGAAACATTCCTCTCCAGTATATTAGCATTATCATCAGTGACAGTAAATGGCTATTTCATGAGGATAATGTGATTTTCCACCTTACCTGCCATGTTAGTAATCGTAGAAGAGCATTTAATTCTGGCTCGATGTAGGCAAGTATCCCAGGCTTAAAAAAACAAAGGGCATAACACATAGAATGTTAACTTTTCTCAGCTTATTTTGAAGGATTTATTGTATTCAATACAATTTTACGTACTCTACAAGAAGCTTAAATCATAACATTGTTGGTTTGCTGAAGTTGTCATGTTGAAATCAGTTTAGTAAACTGCTTATTATACAAATGTAATTGAAACCCACCATCCTCCCAATGGTTGTATTAGCAACAAACTTGAAGGATACACATTTATCACACTATCTAGAATGATGAAACATTAAAAATACTTGGAAGGATTTTGAAGAGACAATATTGAGAGCATATCAAAATGTAAAACAAAATTACCTTGAAAAAGCGGAAAATCCGGTAAAATTGTGCCTTCAGGAGCTGATGCAGTTCACTGTCTAACTGACTGGAATCCAACTAAACACAAACCAGAATAAGCTTTTGGCCTAAGTAAAATTAAATGTAGAAATAATTCGCATCAAAATAAATACCATAAAAAACTTACTTGCCACACTTGGTAAAGTCTAAAGAGCACTGGAGAGAGATGTTGATAGTATAAAATACTGTCTTTGGTTAGACCCAGTAACTGGGGCGCTGTACTCCTTTTTCGAAATTTTGACATCACTGATCGCTAGTAGTAGTACGACCGAAATTTCGAAAAAGGAGTACAGTGCTGTCAGTGTGTCAGTGCCCCAGTTACTCATAGAGTCATGTATGATACTGGGTCTATCTTTGAATTGATCTTTGGTAAGTTTTTGTCAGTTTTTTTCTTTTTCTTATTCAAAGTATTTGCTTGCTGATGTTTTAAGTGTTCTAAATGGATTCATTACACAACTGAAGATCAAATCCGTGTTCTTACTCAGAATGTGTGTCACGATTTTTGAAACTGAAAATGGTACTTTTACTCTTTAGAAGTGAATCTGGTCACGACACACTAACAGTAAGTTAGGTAACACTAACAGTAACAAAAACATGACTAGTCTGTCAAAAATTGTTGAAATTGCACGACTGATTTGGCGGTGAAGATTTAAAAAAATAAGTCTATGTGATATTAAACTAAATTTTGCGACAGAGTGATCTCAAATTTAACCTGGGTAACTCGAAGAACAACTCCTTTACTGTCATCAGTTCCGCCTCTTCCTGCAAAGGAGGCCGCCATCTTAGTTAGTTGTTTACTTTTTTTTTCAGACGAAAGGCGCCCTCAAGAGACAAGAAACTATCAATAAAACAGCCGTCGGATCCAGACTTACGCAGCGGCGATTGACCAATGAACAAGCTTGTTTCATGATCTATTGACAGTAATTACATAAAGTGGTTTGAATTTGAGCGCTTTTGTTTATGGACGTGTATTGAATAGCAATTTCGTTCACTTCGTTAGATATTCTGTATGTTGTTTACATTGGTTGGTTAATAGTTGGAACGTCTACTGAACATGTTTGCTTAGGTTGGTTAATTCTTGCCTAAGACTCAAGTGTCACACACTCTCAGTACGTACCTCAGTCTCTGTCATCTGTGTCAGTAAAATTACGTGCTGTGTGCACGCACTGTGTGAACAACAGGAAAACTGACTGAGTAATCAATCGTAAGTATATTTAATTCTATAGATCGAGTAATTACTGGGGCGCTGTATTCATTTTTTTTGGAAATTTTGACATCTGCGGTCGATCGTGGCGACCCAGCGAAAACCTAGAAAATGATGGGAAACCTCATGTTGTTACTATGATTTTTACACCCAGTGTAGTGGCAGTGCAGTGACCTAGCCACAAAAAATGCCCCAGCAGAAGTCAGAATGACAAATACACCAACAAAATATAGCTTGAAAACCGCCTATTGGCTTCTCGATATGTCAAAGATGCAACATCATTCATTAATTTAAATTAAGTGCATTACCACAAATAATTGAAAAAGGGTTTCATGGCGATTCAAATTATTCTGTCCCTTTTAGTTTTATAATTATAATTATAAATACAAATAAATTGGGAATTTCAGTTACAATCAATTGTTAAAAAAGAAAGAAAAGTGGTTCGGATAGGAATTACACCCTTTTATTGTTTACACCATTAGTAGGACCCAACCTTTAAGTTTATTAATTATCCTAATTGAAATTCTTTTATTGGCATAAAATGAACAACACGACTTTTAAACAAAAACCTACTAATGTTCCAGGTCTACTCCTAGAACTATGACTATGAGGAACGATCCGATCTGACATCATACTAGTTCTAGGAGTATTCCAGGTCCATCATCTATTACTTACGAAATAAACGTAGGGCATATAGTACGCAATTTTTAAGTGAAACAAAAACACCAGACTGCAAATGTTTGTTGATAGATTCCGGAGGAAAACACGTAGGTTCTGAGTCTGACAATTTGAATATAAAAAGAGATCTGTAGAATAACCAAAAGTAGGTGTATTTTCTATATTTTGTTAGCAACAATAAACAAAAACTACGATGATTTAAGTCCATTTCGAACTTGTCAAATGAAAATCTGTTTTTCTTGAAGAAAAACAAACATCCCACCCCTCTTTTTGCAATCTTGAAACTCGGGAAGCATCATTGGATATGCTTGAATTCGATTGAAAGTTCGTGGTAGAAAACGCAACTACCCCCTCTTGCGGTGGAGTTGGCTATGATTTGTGTTTTGGGCAAAGTGAGTGGCTGTTGATGCATGGTACATGTGGTATGGTATTGGGCGATTCTAATAAAGGTTCCTTGCTTTTCGATGCGAACTAAAAATTGTAACTGTGCACGAAAGGGAAACCCTCTCTTATAGCTATTATCAGTAATAGTAATTTTGTTAATTGAAATACAAACAGACCAGTCTGTATTGCTGTTCAAATTATCATTGCATTGCAGTACAATTAATATTTTGTTGCATGTGTATAGGCCCAAGATAAGACACTGAACTATGTATCACCACTTTCCGTTAAAGTTGACGCTCATAAAGGAGTTCGTATTAGTATCAGTAGTTTTAGAGAATTGTTTGTTGCGTACTTCTTATTGTTCATTTTGCACAAATGTATAAACCAATGTTTACCACTTGAGGTTCAGCCTTTTGTGATTGGTATAGTTGATGGTTTCCTATCAATTGGTAATATTTGAAACCCAGCAGCCACGATAGATCCCCTTCATTAAGTGTTTAATAGTAGCAACTATCTCACTCTGTAATCGGCCAACAATCAAGTGTTCATATTTAAATTTTTACCCGCCAATTATAGTTTCTCATTCCCTTTACGGCAAAACTTGGTGAGCATGTGGTGGTCGTTATCAGATTTGAAAAATTGAATGGAGTCCGAAAGGTGTGGGCCGGGGGTATACTTCTAGCAGTGACATGACCAGTTAATATTAATGACCATGAAACGGATCTTAATACAAAGGAACCAGGGCAGGGGCGGATACAGGGGGGCGTGGGGGTGCACGCCCCCCCCTTTTGCTTGAGAAAAAAGAAGAAAAAAAAGACACCATCAAGGAGAAAAGTGAGGGAGAGACAACATTAACGACATAGGCCCTACCTAGTATTTTTTTTTCAAAAAAGCTACTAATAATCCGTACCTCGTACACTTTGTTTCATTTGTGAACCACTATTATTTCACTGACGACATTGTCTCACGTGAATCTGTGTGTACTGTGTGGACAGCGTGTTTTTCTCACACACTGAACATGCCTGGCGCGCGCGGGGATCCGGGGGCGTGAAGATCATTCACCCGCAGCGGAGTCAACCATTGTGTGGTACATTGTGCAAAGAAGTTTCTGGCTGGAAAGTCAGCACTCGCGCGCGCTAAATGTGACTTTTACAATACGAACTTCGGAAACTAGTGAAGACATAGCCCCATGAATAGGGCCAATCCACTTCGTATCCTTGGCCCTAGCACCATTGCATTCTAATTTTGTGCCCGATTTATTTTTTAATCCGGGTTATGAAACTTACCGATCGAATGCTACTGTAGGCCCTACTTGTTTTTAAAAAACATCACAGATCTTTTGGGAAAAATTGTTTGCTTTTCGAGTCGCGAGTGTAATTTTTTTTTCTTCACATAATTGCGCGAAAACCATTGTCAGGTTCCCTCAACAATCCACAACAGTTAGACGATCAATTGCTGATTGGGGACCAGTCTGAACTACTCAGCGCGCCGAGCGCAATCAAGGTTTTGTGAAATACGTGTAATGCGGTGCGCATCTCACGCCCGTCTGCGCAAAGAGATATTATGCCCAGCGCGTTATGTGAATCAGTCTGGTCCCCATTAGATAGTTTAAATGTTGTAATATTGTTCAGGGAATCCAACTAGTATGGTTCTCGCGCAAGTTGTTAATACAGTGATCAAAAAATTCACTCTCGCGACTCGAACGGCAATCAATTTTCCCCCCAAATCCGTGATGGGGCTTAGACCCCCCAAATCCGTGATTAGGGCTTTCTGCAAGTAGGCCTACAGTAGCATTCGATCGGTAAGTTTCATAACCCGAATTAAAAATTACATCGGGCACAAACTAATAGGATTGCAATGGTGCTAGGCTAGGCCCAATTGGCAAGGATACGAACGAAGTGGATTGGCCCTACAGTGGGGCTAGTGAAGAGCATCGTTTAATCATGGTGTCTCACTCTGTTTAGAAAATCACATATTTTTTTCGTATTCAATAAAGAGGGTAAATATCCGTTGTGTTTCTTTCAAACTAGTAATTATCAATAATTGTGCGGATTGTACAACGATGCAGGGCTGGGGGAGGGGGCTAGGCCTCTAGTAGGCCTACCCTCACCTTGACGTACATTAATGTTACTGTTGCTCGATCGCGCTGTCACTGAAGACAAACACAATTTGTTCTAATCAGTAGTAACATATTTTGTGTCACATTCTAATCCTCAAGTATGTGAAAACTAAATGACAAAGAGACCCTATTTGGTTATTTATTTATTTTAAAAATTGCACTATCGTTTGTTTCGCCCAACAGTTTTTCCCCCTGAATAAGTATTATTTTGTAGCCTGCATTTTGATTTTATAACTCGGGATGGCTGATTGAAATCAATGACTCCCAACTCGAAAATAATGTTTTAATAATGATCTTGCTAAAACAAAATTTGTTAAAGTGGTCAGATATTGCATGAGATCGCACCACAGAGCATCTAGAATCCTAACTGTTTCCGAGCATTTAAGCGGGCCCCGGAAGCGGCCCATGCCGTTAGGGCTTCGCGTTATGCGCTCGTAGTCGTAGGCGCCACAAATTGCATTCACCATTTGCTGCTTGGTAAATTTTCACGCCCCCCCCCCCCCGTTTGGAAAATCCTGGATCCGCCCCTGCAGGGGGTGATGAAAGTAGCTTAATTTCTGATCAAGGTTATGTTCCAAGATATGTGATCTAGTGTGTAGTCGTTTTTATATCAATCCATGCTGGTTCGTACTTCATCAACTGTAGGTGTGCAGTTTTTTATACGAGCTCTCACCTAAAATCTTAAACCACACAAATCTGAAAGTGTTGCATAACATCAGAGCGTTCTGAAAACACGCTGCCAAAGCTTATGTTTATTTTCTCCAAGAGGTACCTCTTCAATAAATATACTTAAGAACCAAGCTTTGCACAGAAGAACTTCCATTGCTTCTTACAAGAACTGTGATTATAAATCCTCCGGAACTAATCAGAAAGGATCTTGTGAGTTTTTGAGGCAGCCATTACCATGGTACTGGATGAATGGATAATGTTTTGTGGGTGAAGGGATGGACGCAAAAAACAAACTCTGGTAGCAGATATTGTAATGATTGTAAGTAAGTTCATTAACTTAGTTATTTGTTTTTATTTATTATGGTGGTTTGAACTTTAAGTAACATCGTTCCTTATTTATTTATACCAAACTATCAATCTAAAATTTAAAAACAAACTAATATTTAAGAGCTTTACAGGTTTGCTTTGTGATAATTATTGTCAACATTCGAATCTCTCGTCAAAAGAACAATCCACTTACGTAATAATTTTAATAAAATTAAAATAATATCTGGATTTAGCAATAATAAGCAAGGTCACCCTTATCCAGGTTTATTTTTAAAAGCTCCGTTTAAAATGTAATTTTGAACACGTGTGGCTATAGGAATTATCCTTCATGACATCATAATGCGTTATCTAAAAGTCATCACCATCTGGTAATTAATGTCAACTATATTTTATTTGGTAGCTACTTCTTTCTTGATATTGTTGCTAGGATTACGTTTGAAGTTTCTATAGAATGCTTTTGGGAGGCTTTTGTGTTGACTTAAAATATTTCCAAGCAAGCAGTCAGTAAATCCAAGGGACGCGTACTTTGTGTGCTTTTCTAACAAAATGCACACAACTCGGAGCTTGTTTGCCCATTCAGGTCTTAATAGCCTGAACTTTTGTTGACTTGAAAGGCTTGGGTCAAATTATTTATTGGGTCAAAACATGGAGTCTACCTCCGATCGTCAAAACGAGTTTAGAAACGAAAGAAACTCATGTGTATGCTGTATTACATTGTTGATATGAAAGAATTGTCAATGAAAATGTAACAAAT
This sequence comes from Leptasterias polaris, assembly GCA_037783415.1. Lineage (NCBI taxonomy): Eukaryota > Metazoa > Echinodermata > Asteroidea > Forcipulatida > Asteriidae > Leptasterias > Leptasterias polaris. The sequence continues at coordinate 19,643 of JAZGTN010000108.1, forward strand.
TAAAGAGACCATTATTTAAGCAAAACCATTGTGACTTTTAATGAACACCTAACTGAAAAAGCCAACAAGAATTTAATTACGCCAAATAAATGAGATGTGGTTTGCAAAATCATTATGTAATTCACGGAAGCTGATTTCTTTATGTTTTCACCCCTAACTTGTTCAAAGAATTGACTTATTCTGAAGAAACTTATAAATTTTTCATTGAATTTGCGCATGTGGGTGACGTTTCGGAAACTAAGCAGTATTTTTTGTTTCCGTCATCAATAGATCGGCACAAATCTTAACAGTTAGCACACTCCATTAGTTCCACAATCTGGGCACGATTTCACAAAGAGTTAAGATTGATCGTAACTGCAAATCCATCGTAGTTGCTTAGCAAAGAGTGATGTCACAATTCAAATCACTATGGTAATACTGACAACTCATCTTAAGATGAATCTTAGTGCTTTGTGAAATCGACCCCTGGTCTCTTATCTTATGTTCCTAAGCAACAGACGCTATGAAGTAGCGTCGTCTCGCAGGGGGTCGCGTTGGTGAACGCCCACCGGGCAAGCTGGGCCTTATCACCAGCGCACTTTAACCTTGGGAATCGTGGGGTTAATCAGGTGGTTTTGATTGATAGAGGGCACTGTCCATTCAGGATGTCAATTACGCTGGTAATCAGTTTGCGTGTAGTATCACATACACTAGACGTTGGACACCAGTGATACACGTACCGATCGATGCACACAAAATGAGTCAACCGGTTTGTGCAGTAAGTGTAGATCGGCTGCACGATTTGGAGAGGAAATAGCTGGTTTCTCAAGTTCAAACAAAATGGTCGCCTTGAACAGAAGTACTTGATAAACTTCCTGTCTCAGTCGGACTTTATTTTTGTGGTTGCTGGTTTTCAGTTTTGTGTTGCCGTAGGTATTTCTGGAGTGGTGTGGCGACAGTGTGCACGACGTGCTAAAACAATAACATGCTAACTCATTGTATTGTACAGTTTCCAGCCAGACTCTACTCGACCGGACAGTTAGCTAGCTCCTTCATTCCTTCTTTCTATCTAAGTTCATAAATTTTTCTGTTATTGAGAAAGTTTGAGCTGAGTGATTGTCATGTCATTCAAAGGAGATAGAGATGAGCGTCTCGAGAGAGTCATTCAGGTAAAGTTATTGTAGACAAAATGTTACCACACAATTTCCCCCCAATACAGAGTCAAGTCGGTGAGTACAATTCAGTCAACAACATGATGATGTATTAACGCCCACTCCCCTCCACGTCGACTCAAGGAAGGAAGGATGGTTGTTTCCAAAAACGTGGTTATTCTAATTCTCAACTTTACTTTGGTGGTCAAGTAGGAACAATGATATTTTGAGGTTCATTTTCAAAATGTCAGTTCATGTTTCATGCTGACTTTTCATTTACAGTTGGCAAAATCAATGATGTTCGTTGTGTATCCTCCCCTGTCCGGTTTTCGATGTAGTATGCCTTTTTCTTTGAATTGAAAAAAAATAAAAATATTCCATAATCAACTGATGCCCTAATTACCTTCCTTTGTTTATAAGAAATATGCAAACATATATTAAAACGTGATGGACATTGAAACTTTCACACCACGCACCGATCTTCGATGACTTCAATAGCGTCCCATTTGTTTTGAGTTTGACCTGTTTTCGATGCAAACAAGAAAGTATGGTGTCCGGGTGAAGCCATACGTGGAAGAAACATCTGCAGTGACTACAAGTGTTCTGTGAGACTTAGTGTATGACTCTATAGCCAGCAGTTTTCTTCATTTTATTCAACATATTTTTTATCTAGTTCTAAAAATAACCATGGTATTTTTCAAAAACTTAAAAAAAAAAATATATATAAAAAAATGTAAATAATTTTTGGCTTTGAAATCTTATTTTTATTTAGTTTTGTGTCTTTTTATGTTTCTTAACATTTAAAATAAAGCATATAAATAAACAGTGATAATCGAATCACAAAGCTGATGTTTAAATTTTAATATTAATAACAAAAATGATAGAGTGTTACAAAAAAAAAATTATCCAGACTATTAGAAAATGATATAAGGCACGTGGCTTCTTTAAGCCTCTGTATTTTTTTCCCCAGAATGCTCAGCAGAATGTTCAGTCACATGATTTGATCATCGTGAATTGTGAATTGAAAAAGTATTTGATGAAACTTTTTCGGTGGGGAATTTTTTTTTTATGGCCCCGACAGTATGACATATTTTTGTACCTTGCAGAAATGCCTAAATACCACAACTTTTTGCATTTACAAGTGCAACTAACAAGTGGAGCCTTACATGTTTCTAAGTTTTGGTCAAATGAGAGGAGACTCTTTGCTTGGCAAGTCAAAGCACAAAAATTGTATCTAGGGACTGTTTACATCGCGCACAGAGAGGTAAAAGATTTGCCTCGATTTCAGGGACGCCCTGAATACAGGGCGTCCTACGATATATTTACTTTTTAAATTTATACTAGGTAGTTTGAGAAGTTGTCTTTTCTAGTTCTTCTACTCCAGGTCCAGGATGAAATTTTTTGTTTTATTGTGGCTGATGCCTTAGTTGAGTGATTGGGCACCTCTATTAAACTCTAAGTCTAATTTATTAATTTTCTTTCTAGAGAAATACAAATTTGCACTTCAATGTATGTGCACGTACCTAGGACGTACCTAGGACACTCGGGCATTTATCGAAGCAATTACCTTTGGGTCTGTGGCCTCCATCTATGTATAACAAATTATTATTGAAGTATTTACTCAGGTCAGGGCCTGTATTTCTGTACCTGTTTTTTTGTAAAATGGGATAAATTATTTAAAAGCAAATCCCACATTCAACAAAAATGCTATAGTTGTAACTTTGTTTAAAGAATAGTTGAAAAGAAAAACCACACAGGTAACACAAAGTCATGTAGTTACCTAGCAAGCTCTCTGACCAGCAAAAAGGCATGGACATTATTATTGTTAATTTTTAAAAATATTAATTTCAATAAAAACTGTTAACACTAAACTAAAAAAAACATGTGGCGCTTGACCCTTTATACAACGTTTAAATTGCCAAAGAAAACTCCTAACTGATAAATAATAGGAACTGATAAGCAAATTATAATCTTGCTTTCATTCATTTCACTTAAAATATGAACAATCAAACAAACAAAAACAAAAAGCCAAATGTTTTTCAGGCCCTGGTGTACATTACAGTTTCAGTGGAACTATTAAATTGTTAGCTCTTTCTCCTGATATGAGATTGTGACTTTAAAATGAGGGCCATTAATCATGGTGATGTTTTAATAGTAGATATTGTGTAATGTGCTCATTTCAAGTGACCTCTTGCTGAGTATAATAACATAAAATTTTAGGTGTCATTTTGAGCCCCAATTCATGAGTAATGCCCCCTTGATGGTCTGCCATCAGGTTGATAGATACACAATGGTTTCATCGTTACCATGGTATCACTCTAATAGCTCTTCATATTGTATCAGGTTATTGTTACAATATGACTTCTAAAGCTAGATGCACTTCACACCTATTAGTTGGTTGTTGGGTGACAATAAAAGGAGTATTTAAGTTTGACTGGTAACCCATTTACAAAGGTGCACACTTCACTGATTTTCTATGGACCTTACAGTAGTCTGATTGGTATCACACAACATGCTTTATGTTTTGTTGTTGGTTAGTAATTGTAAAATTGACAAAGGTTCAGCAGAACTAGGGTTCAGCCTAGGTCCAGACTTTGTCTTCAAAAGTAAACTAGGATCGTTGTCAACTTTTTTAGATTACCCCTACCCTAACCCTTCCCAACCCATTCTGTTGGACTGAGGACTGCATACACTAGTAAACTGATTATAAATGCTTTACATAGGATCAGACCTTTCTCTATGATCAGGCATACCACCATAAACAACAGTAGGTGTTCAGTTTGGTGTTGGACCAGTTGGACTGAGGTCTGCACAGCACTAGTAAACTGATTATGATTTACACATGAGATCAGTCATCATAATCAGAGTCCAACAGTTTGGGTGTTGAGTTATTGGATGGTGTTGGATTATCAACTATGTAATAAGGCACTCCATGGAGTGAAGGGTAAAATTTCATCACTGCTGTCTGCTGGTACTATTTTTCAACTTTTTGATAAATTACTGAATAACACAAATTCAATTCAATTATTTAGTTTCAAGTGATGATACATGTAGAAATGTATTGAAACGGAAACCTTAATTGGTAGTTTTGTTTGATTTTATCAGGCCTGGAATTACATAGAGACCATGGCTGCTGTTGCCTTGGTCTTGGCCCTCAGATTTTCCAATGTTTGCCCTTTGTAGAATGAAAATGTGCAGAAGTAAAGTCATCTGCTTTAAGGGTGGTACCAAGGTCAAATTCAGTTTTGTGATGCACTCATCCTAATAGAAAATGTGGAATAAATTACAAACGTTAAAATAATGTGAAATGTCATTTTATGTGTTCTCTTTTAGAGTGAAATTTGTACACATATGACGTCATCGAAAAGTAAAAACAAATACATGTACACATGTACATTCCAAAGAGGAATTTGTGGGCCAGTCCATTGAATCTAAAAATTGTTTGTAGAAAAAGTAAAGACCATTATTTGAAATGTGACGTCATGGAATGTTTTTTGATTTTGACAAAAATTTTACTTGAATGGTATCAGACATACAGTAGTGGCATTTTACACCAATTTAACAAGAGGTTAGAGAATAAAGACTTGTAATTTTTCTCCCATTTGCAAAGGACTCTATCTTAATTGGAAAATGAGTGGATCACAAAACTGAAGTTGACCTCTGATTGGAGTCCCTCTTTAATATACAATGTCTTTTGCAATTAGTGAGTAGAATATTAATGACTCATTATACGGTTGAATCCTTGTGGAGTCATTATTGTACAAACCCTAAACTCAAGATATAGTTACATGTAGTAGGTCGCTTGTACTTTTTATCAGGTGATATAAAACTGTCATTGGTAGGCTCCGCTGATACACAATACAAGCTCAATGTATTAAGAGAAGATAGAAACACGATAAAGGGGGGACACTTTGTAAGTACACTGTGTGTCAAATTGTCATTTCGAGTTATAATTTTTGTTACAGGTAGGTTTCATTTATTTATTTTTGTTGTCAACGTAATGCTGATTTACATGATTTACAGGCTCTTAATTTGAGTTGGCTCTTTAATATCATTTGTTTAATTACTCTCAAATTCAATCAAATAAAGGACAGGAAAATTAAGAAACTATCGCCCATTTTTTTGGTAATTTGAGGGTGATTAACAAAACTGAAACAAACAATGTGTTTACTCATTACATTCTGTACAGAAACAAATTCTCGTTAATTCAGAAGCTTGTCCATTCACATTTTGAAACATTTTCTGGTTGGTTTCAATTACTTAACAATATTGACAACTATTGGAAAAATTGCTAACATGACGGATGCAAAGTCGTCTCATCTATTTTATTTTTTCTTGTCATACAGTACATGCAGTACACACAATTTAGCGACCACAAGCTCTCCATCATCTATTTTTGCGTATTATTGTAGGACAGTCAAATGCGTACATTGTGTGCCATTTTTGCTCTCCAACACAGCACTACTTTGCATTGTACATGTCATGTACCATGCATAATTTGCAGTTTTCTATTACTGATGCTTTGTACACAAAGCCCAGCTATATTGCCCTTGAACACAATTTTTGTGTGTGGTCAAGTGTAATTGTACAGTATGATATGGATACTACAATGTATGTCCTACACCAGTTGTTATCTTAACATTCACGTTGGTTTATGTTGAATGGGTGGGTCTGATAGTGAAATCAGGAAGCTGCAGACAATACAGGAAGTGAAAGTGATTCTAATCGTAAAATGTTCTACGTATTCTAGTTCTACTAGAACTGATTGTAGCTTCATTGTATAGCATTGTTTAGAAACATATTTGTATACAGCATAGGTACGCAAATTACAGACTAATGTCTAGTCTGTCAGGTACATGTAGCTGTGATTCGTAGCAATACATGGCTCTCACAGAACGATTTCATGCAGCAGTTTTGCAGAGCAAAATTAGACTGAACGTGTTTTGCTCTGCAAGCAAGTTAAATCATTCACTGGGTTTTGATGGCCTCATTATTGATAAATCTGTCTCTCTTTGTCAATTCAGAAACTTGAAGACACTGTTTTATCCAAAGAAGATCCATCGTCAGACAGCCTTCTATCAGTGAGAGGTGAAGGAGACAGTAATACTAAGGTTCCAGCTCGTATTCGTGAGATTATTACCAAGAATCTGTCCGCTGATGATTTACCACGTCTTGATGAGTCTGGTTTGAGTCCTAGCGTCATGTCACTGCAAGAAGAGAATCGTATGCTTACCAATGAGCTGAGTAGAGTGGAAGATCTACTCTCAGCTAGCCGAGCTGATAGAGATGAAATTGCCATCAAGTATCAAGCACTTGCTGATAGGGTAAGTACTTTAGCGCAATTTGTAAGACCATGACGTCATCATGCAGCCATCTTAGAGGGAAAAAACTATGAGGAAACAATGGAAAATGCATGCACAGCGCACTGGATCAACAAACAACCTTTAAACGACCTCTAGCACTAGCAGAGTGCGCCCTACTCAAAGGACATCTTGTGCATTTATGGTCTAGATTCAACCCTCTCTCATAAAACAATGTTAAAAACAAACATAATGTACAATGTATGCAGTTGTTGTCCCAGGATTATGTTTTTCAATGTACTCAATTCTCATAACCCTAAATTTGAATGTTGCCAGTGCCATCTTGTGCACAGTTGCTTTTTTGTCACTTGTGTAAAGTATGGAGTAATTGTCAATATGCAGACAACAGGAGCAGAGAGTTGGACAATGTTCATCGCCAATTACAATATGAACTTTAAGATAAATTAAAAAATTTCCACTGCACTGGCTAACTTGAAGTACGTTACAATTGCTGTCATTCATGCATGCATAATTGCTATAAGCCACATGTAGCCACGTAGACAGTACATGTATGCATTCTGTGTGCTGCACATTAATCTGCAATACTGCCCCCACAGTGTGTGTTGAGGTTTATGTACATAGTCTGGTATACATGCTTGCAAATTTATTAATTGCATCAACATCAGTTTACACAGTGCATCGGTCATTAATCAATAAGTGTTCAGACTAAAACTTCCAACCATGTTGATGATGATGGATGCATGATCAATATAAATCGCATGATAATTTTTATTCTAATAACAAAATATAAATTAAAATAAAATAAAACAAAAGAAGAAACAAAAACATAATAAACTCTCTCAATTTTACTGAAGAAATTGTCGCAATGTGGTTACAATTAAAAAGGATTGTGAATATGATGTTTGTATTTGGTAGAATCTCGGTTTTACATAAGGGAAACCCAGGCCCAAATCCCATTTCGGATGATGTTATTGTTAAATATCTAATAAATAACTCGCCTCTGGTCAAACAAAAAATAGGGAACAAGTGTAAAGCCCTTTTCACACGAGCGCTGACAACCAACGTCCTCGGTTACGAGCGCCAACTGTCTAGCACCTTGGTGGTTTGCTATTTCACAACGGTGTTTCACACGACAACCGAACCAACGTCCCTTGTTGTCGGCTTGGCTACTGCGAGGTCAAAGGTCATGTGTTACTTCGCTGGTATGCCGCGCGAAACTCTTCAACTGGCTGGCTCTCAGTAGGCAACCAGTGATTTTCCCGCGTTGTATGTTCCGCATGGATGTGTAATCTAGCTTGTTTGCGTGCCACTCTTTTAGTTTTATATCACAACTACCCTCCTAGTTTTATATCAGGAATCTGTAGGGCCAATGATTTTCCGTTTCAAAAAAGTGCAAATTCCGTTTTTGAAAAACACGACTTCCGTTTCAGACGTCACAAACTCTCTATTAATCAACGGCCGATTCAGTTCCGGAGTTGGCAATTTCCAAAATTGTACTGCACTGCACTGCACTAATCCAATGTTATAGAGATCAGTGCACTGATCCCTGCAACAAAAGCAAGTTAGAAACATGCAACAGTCGTTGCGTTATCAGATATTGCACATGCAAGACAGAAACAGAACGTCAGCCATTTTGTTTTCACTTTGGCGACGACAAAATGTTGATAGTTTATGGTTGATTTAAGACCTTTATGAGTGAACAATCAATGTGTGTGTTCATATAGAGCAGGGGTAAGCTGGTTTGTGGTTGGTTGTTGATTAAAGGGAGGGATAAAATGCAATTTGAGTGAAAAAACAGTAAAGAACGTGCCGTGAATGTGATGATTTTGACCTCCGTAGTAAACAACGTGTATTCATTTGTACATCGTTCATAGGCTCAACGGGTTACGACCTCACTTATTACGGTCTGATTTTTGATGTTTTCTAGTATTAAAAAAAGAAGTTTAATAAAGAACACAATGTTAAATTCGCTTGCCTATTCAATTTCAACACTTTTGAATTTAATAACTTGAAAAAAACAAACTTGTTGTCACTTTTTTTACTTCAAATTAAAATTCCGTTTTCCGTTTCAAGTGGCAGATTCTGCGAATTCCGTCCGTTTTCCGCGATCGCGGAAAATCATTGGCCCTCGAATTTTCATCATTTGGCGCAGGCGAGCTAACCCACACGTTTGCTGGCTGTTACTCGAATTCCTTCTGAATCCGAGGAAAGCATTTGTGTGTCTTCGACTGGAATTCACACTGAAATTGCCGCAAAAATCTCAAGAGAAGTAGCACAAACATAATTTCTTCTGATGTCGCCATCTTGGAAGGAAATGTCGTCATGTCAACCGGGTGTCAACACGGTCGAGGCACATGACGCGTTCTGCGCAGGCGTACTACAACAGCATAACCAACGTCCTTGGTTGAGTCGTTTCACACGGCCGATCAGTGCGATTATAACGCAGTTGTGATTTTTTGTAGTAGGTCTCGATCGCGGTTATATTTAGTCAGGATCTTTTGCTATTTCATAACTAGGATAGCTTTCACACGAGTGGGTTTTGCTATTTTTTATCCTGGTTGCGAAAAATAGCAAAATATGTTGGATAAAAAGCTCTCGTGTGAAATGGGCTTAACACAGAAATTAAATGTAAAAGTAATGGTGTGGGGTGCAAATAATGTAAGATGTATTTTTTCAAGACTTGCTCGCCCGTCCCCCCTTCTTTTCAGTAGCAATCGACGCCCCTGAACATGACCAAAACCTGGACAACAGAGGCCATGCCCTCCGTGTAATTCTAGGCCAATTGTAGAAATCAATATCTTTGGAAATAGTGATGATAAAGAGACAAAGGTTGAATCTTGACCAAATGTTGCATGGTTGTGGAATTTTTTTATTTATCATATTATTTTCAGTGACATGATCATTTTGTGGTTGGTTTCTTTCACTGATGTTGCTTTAGAGTTGTTTCAATGGTTTTGTACATAGTGTTGAAGCACTCATTTTGATGTTATTTGGTATTACTATTAGAATGAAATTTGTACATTACATGTTTGGATTGAAGTAGTACTGCAATACAAGGTGCTCTAAACACTCAGACCTTTGTACGCTTGAGTTGATTGGAACCCACTGCAGTGAACAGAGACTAGCTTCAAACTGCATTCATTAATGCCATGGTAACATCTTCATGAACAAATAAATGATTGGTCTTTGTTGTTTTGCTTCATCTGAAGTTAGTCCCTGATGCTTTAGGACACATTTGTTTCGTTCAAGTTCAGTGTCAAGCTTCTACAGTCTTTCGTAAAATTCAAGACAAATTTATCCGTTTCTTCTCACACTTTGTCCAAAGTCTTGTTATATTTAGTACAAGTTAGCATTTATCTTTATAGAATTGAATATGTGATCACGTTCTGTTGACACAGCAAAAATAACTTGTATTTTTAACGATTGCATGTTTAGACATGACAGTATTTGACCTTTGCACTTTGCTTATCAGTGCTTGTATACAGTAATTCTCATTGGCCAATCACAGCTTTTTGTTATATCATATTTGCATATGAATGAGCTTGTTCCTCAACTCGTTGTGACAATGAATTGTTTGTTTAATACAAGCGTAGAGTGGCAAGGTGTGTGACGAGTAAATATAATTAATATTAACGGTCAGTTTTTCAAAAATTTAATATCAACGAGCAGTTTTGCTCTGAGGTGTGTCTATGAGAGAACAAAACTCTGGTTTGGGTCATTTCTGAAGTCAGTTCGTTGACTGTCGTAGCCAAGTACAGTAGCTGGAATTTTCCATTGATGGTGGGGGTTGGAGATTTCTAATCCATCATGAGTATTTCTAGTATTGAAAGTCATTCCTTGATGGGTTTGGATGATGTTTTATCAGAGTTTTCTGATGATATCCCTCTCAAGGTGAGTGATCTGCATTCTGATTTCCAATTTAAATCGGAACCCAGTAGTGACAGATTTTTTATTTATTTTGTTTCTCTTTGTATTAATGGTTACTAATTTCTAGTAATGAATCCTAGGGTGCCTCTAAAACAAACTTAAGTACCGTAACCATAGTGTCATGGCCGAGTGGTTAAGAGCATCGGATTCAAGTTCTGGTGGTTTAATCATCGGGGTGTGGGTTCGTGTCCCGGTCATGACGCTTGTGTCCTTGAGCAAGACACTTTACTATAATTGCTTCTCTTCACCCAGGGGTATAAATGGGTACCTGCAAGGGTAGAGGTTGATATTGTGTTTGAAAAAGCCTTCGGAGCGCCACGGCAGCCCAGGGCTGTATACTCCCCAGGGAGCTGAGAAAGATTAAAGGAATGTTATTGACCCAATGACCAGGGCACTAATGTAAAGCGCATTGATGCGTTATTGTGAAATGCGCTATATAAGTACTAGTTATTATTATTATTATTATTAACTCTGAAGGTGCTTGCAATGAACCAGAAACACAGGTAAACCCCTACTTGTCCATGATAAGGCCTAAAACAAAAAAAGGTTATGTTGGCGTAACGGGCCAGAAAAAATAGGGTAGGTCGGTCGGGATTTTTTTTATTTTTATTTTTTTTTCCGTCTACGAAAACGACATGTTTTTTAAATGTTTAAGCCGGTAGTAATACACGATAACAAAATTAAACAAGGCTACACACAGCAAATAGTATACTTTTAAACTCTTGATTACATTTAATGACCGCAGATCGACACTTCCCTTGTTCTGTACCTCCATGCTTGAATGAAAACACTTTACGCTTCGAAACCGGGCGCCATGTTGATGCGAGGGGAGCGTAACCACGGGAAAGGCTTTTACCGCGCTGGGAAAAAAAATTCGCGGCCGGGCTGCTGCCGGCCGAGGTCACAGAATAGTTTACCATTTTTAGAATGTATATTATATCATTTTTGTTTTGTAAAAAATGCTAAAACATTAATTAAAATAATTTATATTGTAACTATATATTTTTTTAACACGGAATAAATAGCCAAGTATTTTTGATATTGTATGTAACAGTCCGCGCCGTGCAACAGTCTAGGACGAGGTTACCATGTTTTTCATTGTAGAGCAGCCTCGTGTTCGCTGAACCAGACTTCCAAGAAAGAAGCACATGTATTCACCATTGTGAAACGCTACGCAGTATATTGGGAGTCGGGTACGCGACTATACATGTACAATGTATCGTGGTGCATCTACATGTATCTCAGCTCCGTATGACACGTTCATTGATATCGCGTCGGGCCGGCCGGCCTACGCAACTGTTCTGCGTGTTCGTTGTGCAAAACATTGTGCACTCCAAAGTTTCATGCGCGATCGTCAGACAACACAACAATGAGAAACGGTCAGAAATGCTTTCAAAAGTATTTATAACTAACTTATATCGAATTTAATTATTAAATTTCTTCCCTTGAAAAAAATAAAAATATCCAGGGTCGGCCCTATTTTTAGGGTCGGTCGGGTTACGCCAACATAACATTTTTTTTTTTTAGGCCTAAGTGGTCTGCGTTCTTTTTTACCTGCACTACTGTGTACCTATCCCAGTACACAGGACCTGCGGCTTTATGGTCCCATCTGAAGGACAAGGCAAATTGTAAAGTAATTTTGCTGAATGACACACGTATCATGACAAGTGAAGTTGGAATTCGAACCCACACTCTGTGCATGACATTGACATACTGGGCACTACAATCATGATGCTTCATTTCAGAGGTGAAGCTGAAGGTGCCGCAGCTGCCTGTGGTCCTTTTAAAATTTGTAGCATGCTTCTATTGAATTTTGGTCCAGTAGCAGGGTTCTGCCCGCGGTGGTCGGTGCCGGAAAACCCGACCGGCACTCATGATTCCCCGACCGGCACTTGCAGAATTTTTTCTTTTTCCGACCACCACACATTTTCCCTTTTTTTTGCCCATTTCCTTCAAAATATTTTGAACAACGTGTAAAACAAATTATTTACCAGTAAACAGTTTTATCCAAAGTTTCGAGTAGCCTACTTCTTTGATTTGAGTCTATTTTAATGATCCAGGATCGAGCATTCCTCCCGCCTGTACATGTACGATGTACAAATATCCAACGCACGAAACCCGCATTGATTTTGCAATGGTTTCCAGTCACGCTGGAATAACATGATACTAGTTTCATCATGTTGCGAACCCTATTCTACAGCGTTTAATACAACGGAAATGAACTGCAGAGTAAGCACCATGCTATAGATGCTGTAAATTGTTTTCCCATGGCGGTAAAGGCGTGCGCGCACTGAGGGCCTACATTCAAGAAAAAAAAATTCCGGCACTAAACAAATCCTGGGCAGAACCCTGAGTAGTTGGTACCATGTAGTTTACAATGAATCATGTGTACTACAGGCAGTGGCTCTTCTCATCCATTGCTTATGGTTTGACTCTATTCTGTTTATTTACTCCCTTGGAGTTTTCATCCAACTAAATCAACACTGTAGGAGCTGCTGGTAACTTCAAGTTTGAACTATACCATGGAGGAACTAACCCAGTCCACACAGTAGGAGCTGGTGGTCTCTACAGACAACTCAACATGTTCAATCTACACAGTAGGGGCTAGTGACTTTTTACCAAGGTCCAAGAACCTTGGATGAACCATGGATGAACTTAAGGTCCCAGCCAGTTTGACTCTGTTAACCTGGTGCTTTATTTTAATTGTAGAGGTCATACAATGAACCTAAGTAAGTCTTGGCTACCTCTAGTCTTAGACCACCACTAGGATCCTGTACATCAATAGAGAAAGCTGAGATGGCAGATCATATTTGCTTCTTTCTTCATTATAACAATCCTCTGCACCAATGACAACTGTTGTAAATGGGTTTGTGTTGTAACTTTGGTGTGGTAGGAAGCTAACAACAATTTAATCTTGAAACACTTAATACTCTGCTGAGATGTAATTTCATCTGTTTGTTGCAAGAGGACTCAGTTGTACATGTAGATTGCAGTCTTGAAAATGTTAAGTAAACCCTGGATGGGAATTCCAAGTACTGTACATTAAGCGCAATTTTGGTCATAGCATTGAGGAACAGTATTTCTTTCTTCCATGGTCATAGCATGGTCATAGTAATGTACTACATCCTGTAGGCTCTTGAGTTATTGTACAGACAAACAAACTAATTAAAATTTGTAATTTTGTGTTTGACTTTTCCAAGCATGCACAAACAGTACACTGTGTAGAGTAATTTTTTAGATCTATCCAAGTTGGGCAGGGAATGAGTTGGACAACTATGTTTGTATGATTAGGTAAGATCACCTTAGTTGTGTGAAGGTAATCCTATCAGGTGTTGTTTGAAACCTTACAGCTGATTGAACCAGTTGTAGTGAAGTTTCTACACATTCATTGAAGCCCCAGGCATCAGTCTGTACCCCTCAGTCAACAATGTAGTAAATGCTCATTAACATATCAATAGGGGACACTACCACTCCAAGGTTTTGTGTTCATGGCTTGCTCATTGCCTGCAAGGTACTACCTCCATGCTGTGTGTGAGTCCAAAGTGTACAGACAGTACAAATGTATTCTATGAATCTTTATGAAAAAATCAACTTGGATCTTGGCTAAGTTGTCTACTTTTTTAATTTGATCAGGCGTGGCTAATTTGAATGTTATCGATCTATGATGTCTTGTCTAAATTGATCGTCTTGTAATATTGGTCTCTTTCTATTGATACATTGTGGCCTTTTCAAAGAGGTTGGAAATAACAAATAGGTTATTTTTGCATAATCAATAGTATTGAATTCTTTTTGACACAAAAGAAGTGACACTAGTGATGTTTTCTTCTTGAATGACTTGTAAGGTTACACTTTGTACTGTATGTGGATGTAATGTTTGCAGGCTCAGCCATGTTTCTTGTCAAGGATTATTACTGATTGCAATGAATTCTGAGAATTACAAAGCTCTTTGATTTATTAATATTATTATCAGTGAAGATGTCGGATAATGGGCGTCGTCGTCGCTCAAGTCTTGAGGGATCTGCGACATCGTCAAAAAGCACAGAACATGTATGACACTGATCTCTGTTAAATGCTATATATATTGCCTGAGGGCAAATTACTCTTTTTGAATTTGAAATGTTGGCATCTCTGACAGTTGGACCAACAACTTTAGACATCTGGCAAATGCTGTTAAGAGAAGATTGTGTGTATTTTGATGTTTGTTTTTTGTTATTTTTTTCAATTTAATTTGTTCTTACATTACCCAACCAACATTTTGGGGGCAACTTCAAGACTTCAGAAAAGTTTTTAAATGTAAATGTTCCAGATAAACCTGTAGTTTCCGGCATTAAAACAAATAAAATAAATTAACTGGTACCCTTGTGCCACACATTTCATTAAATATTGTAATTCTGTAACTATGCAAAACCTTGTTGCTAACCATGTGACATAGAAACACTGGATGTAGTCTGGGGAATTCAAATTGAGCGTGCACTTCAAACCAAACAAGGCAGAGTACCAGACATCAATCAATTCTAACTCACTTATTGAGCTTCTCTTCAAAGTGTCTGGCTGGCTAGGTTTTTGCTTCCCAACGATAAGCTATGAAAACCAACTGCCTAACTTGGTTAAAGAAATCATAAGACACAGACCACTGACAAAAGCTGGCATGGTCTTGCTCGCAAGTCAACTGAAAAAGACAAGACTGCTTTCAGTGCAACACGTGGACTTTCCTTTTGTTTCAAATAAAAATTCCATTGAAAAATTATTTCTTTCATTTCCTTTTTCTAACAGTTGGAGCAGTCTTATAAGTCCGATGTGGGAGTGGAACGTGAACGAGAGGAGCAGAATAGATCCTTGGTTTCTCAGAATGTAGAGTTAAGACGTAAACTAGAGGATGAACATTCTAACTACAAACGGAAACTACAGGCTTATCAAGATGGACAGCAGAGGCAGGCTCAACTTGTTCAGAAACTACAAGCAAAGGTAAAATGGGAATAGATTGGTGTGTCACAGGGATGGGAAATGTCAAACTTTTGTTTTTGACGTCCCTTGCACCAATGTCACATAGAGCTACATGTAAGTGTCTGCTCATCTTCCTGCATGATCTGCCGTGCTCTCTATTTTGGGAGTCAATTTTAGACCTGATTCTTCACAGAGGTACTTACCTCCATGCCCATGTTCATTGCCTTAAAATCTATAACTCTAGGGGTTACCGAAAGGTGGAAGATTCAATATACCTCCTTACACTTGGATCGTAGTTTCACACCTTTGTTTCAGCAATGATTCTCACCCCTGATTATATTCATCAACAGAACAAACATTGACGGTGTGTTTGCTAGCTCGTTGTTTAGGTTGTGGCAAGTTGTGAGCTAATGGAAATTCCCAATATTTATTTATTGATCAATCAATATATTTGCATGTAGAAGTAGGGCTGAGGTGAAATAGCTGGTAAATCAAATATTGAAAATTAATTTAAAAAGAAGCCCTGATTGGTTGAATGAATTTTCCCTGACAGGTGTTGCAGTACAAGAGGAAGTGTGGTGAGCTGGAGACTCATCTGCAGGATCGAGTAGCTGAGAGTGAGCAACACAGATACTCGGTAAGATATTCAATTCTTAATTTATCCCATCAGAGCACATTTCTCCTTTTTTGTTGTTGTGTGTTTTCTTTTGACAGCCAACCAATACCTCATTCCCTCCTCCGACTATCAGGGTGGTTCTTGAGGCAGCCAACCAATACCTCCTTATTCCACAATAGGGGCCTTTAGAGGCACACATGATTGTGTAGAGAGTTGAGTCAATGCCTAAAGTGCTTCAATGATGTGGTATCTGGAGAAGCTACCAGCTGTGCTTAATTGCAATGGAGTTTTGGTCACTGTTGGAAGAGATAAGGTTCTCAACCTTGGTCAATTTCTGCAGTGGAAGTCAGTCCTGAGGTTTGAGGCAGTTGGAGTATGCCTTTATAGGAGGGATGACGAAATACCGACATCTAAATTGCTCTACTCATATTGTTTTTGGTATTGCCTTTTGTTTGGTTACCATAGTTACGAAGCACCACTGATACTCTTCAGAGTCAGTTAGAGACGGCTGAATCTCAGCTCAAACTCCGAGAAGAAGAACACTCATCAGACCTAGAGAATGCTCTCTTGAAACTGGAGGAAGAACAACAAAGGTGAGATGAGTGGGATTGGTCACAGTCAAACCCAAGATCTCCTTGAGCCTTCATATTTTCTTCAAAGAAGTATAAAGTAATCACCGAAGGGAGAATGAAAATCCTCATTGTGTCATTAAGGGGGAACCCTGGCCTCCAATCAACCTCCAATCAATCTTCAGTCATTTTCACATTCAACAGTGCAAAAATGTTGTCTTGATTTTGTAACAACATCGTACATCGCAAGAGAATGCTCCACGCAAAAACAATGTATTTGTTGATGTATTTGTGTGGGTTATTATAAGTGAGATACAATGTTTTGACGCTTTCACAATCGCGAGTAACACAAAAATGCTATTTTAGGAGATACAACGTTTTTCACTGACACTATGAAATCTCATCCTTAATTTAAACAAAGTAATATTTTGTTGTGAAGTCTATTATGTTTATATCACGATTGTGTTTTCAAAATACCTTATAAACCATTGCAAGTCACTGATTATAGATTATTTTTGTTTCAATAATTCTTTGTAGGAGTGCAAGCCTTGCTCATGTTAATTCCATCTTGAGAGAGCAGCTTGACCAGTCCTCTACGGCCAACCAACATCTGACCTCTGACATTTCTAGATTGACTGAAGACTTGACCAAGTCTCGTGATGAGCTGGATGTCCGGGAGACAGAGTGGAGGGATGAGGAAAAGGTGAAGAAACTTGCTGTTAACAGTGTGTCTCTAGCCCTTTTCACACTACCAGCCAATTCCCAGGAGACTCCTGGGAAATGTTAACCCTGCCACCACCCCATGTTTGTCTCACACTTGGTGCAATTATAAATGAACACTTAGTTTGTTATTTTGCTATTTACTCCTAAGCAGGGGTAGCTATTTCTCAGGAAGTGGCTTTTCCCTGGCTGTTTGTCTAGGTTAGGGATTCAAGTGCGGGCCCTACAGTAGTTAGTTGTTTTATGCTCATCATCCATGGGCCCAATTTTATAGAGCTGCTGATTGAGCACAATAAGTAACTAAGCACAACAAAGTACTGCTTACCAATTTGTAAGTTCACCAGCCAAAATACCCTGTCCCTTGTACCATCTGTAACGTATATTCTGCTCATTTCTGCTAAGCAGACAAGTTTTAGGCGACATTTTCTACTTAAGCAGCTTAGTTTTTGTTCTGTTTTGTTACTTTAATTTCCAATTGTCTTCTTTTATCTGTACCTGAGCATCTATAAAAAAGTTTGATTTGACACATTACTAATAGGTTTTTTTTTGTATTCTTAACAGTCTTTCAATGATTATTTCAACAATGAACATAGTCGTTTGTTAGCTGTGTGGCGTAATGTGGTTGGGTTCAGACGTGGATTCAGTGAGATGAAGACAGCAACAGAACGGTAAGCAACTAACATTCATCATTCTTGCATGGTGTGTCATGACTGAGTGGTCTCGAATTCACCAGACTCGATTTTGATCACCAGATTGTCTTGACACTTGTGTCTTTAAGTAAGAAACTTAAGCATTATTGCTTTATCCTTTGGATGGGTCATAAAGCCACATGTCCAAGGTGTTATGTAATGCATTTAAAAGACCCCTGTACACTTATTTTATAGAGAAGGGGGCTTGCTCTGGTGTTATTGGCATTGCCTGGCAGCAGATTCCCTTGCAGAAACAAACTTGCGCACCTAAATGGGTTCCAATGTTCAAATATTCGCGAGACTTATACAGTTTATTCCAGTTCAAGAGAAATGTGAACAAATGTGGTGCTTGATGCCAAAATGAGAAGCTTTACTATTCCTTTGTTATTGATGTAGAAAGTCTGTAAATTCATTACTGTTACATCCACTTAGGGTTTTATATCCAGACCAAAAAGGGCCTGCGACATGAATTTTCATTTTTCTACAATTACACCTATGACTTGTTAAATTAGACATGTTGATGTTACTATTACAGTGATATGGCCCAAGTACGTGCTGAAATGACCCGTATGGCACGTAATCTCCATTCTGCATGCCTGAATCTTAACTCCAATATGCGCACCAATGAAACCAGCTCAGTAGTCCATCTAGAGAAAGAACGATCTGAACGTGTGCAGTTGGAGCAACAGCTGAGGGATAAAGTCAAGGAATTGCTGGATTTACAAGCGAGATTTGATGCTGAAAAGGCAGAGCTGAATTCAAGGTAAATGATTGTAGGACTCTATATTTTATGGGACTCTGGTAAAAGGTGATATAATGATAATGGGTATTTATTTAAATATATTGACTCTCCTGTTTGGTTACAGAATCAATGAGTTGACAGTTACCAATGAGAAACATAAGATCGTCTTAGCTGAGAAGGATAATCAGCTACGTAATGTTTCTAGTGCAACAAGTGTAAGCCGAGTTACCATCTCATCCTCTCATACTCAACCTCTTGAGTCCAGTCACACTGAAGCCTCTCAGCAGCAGCAAGCTGATGATGAGGACAATGGTGAATCTTTACGTGTACTACGTGAGGAGTGTGAAGCCTTGCACACAGCGTTACGAGACATCGCTCAGGTTGTAATTCAAGATGCTGATATCTCTGGGACATTAGATGATGGGAATGGAGCTGGTGATGACCAAGAGACTGGATTTATGTCAGATGTGACTCTTCCATCACCATACGCAAGATCAACCCCTCTAAGGTAAGATGAGTATAGAACCATTCCATCCTAGCTTAGTTTTTTAAACGCAAACCTGTAAACCCTTCTAATTTAATTGGAATGTTAGTGTCTTAAAAGTTTAAAATAACCCACAAATTTGAACATTTAACGAGAATTTAACGAGAAATCAAAATTCCCCCCCCCCCCCCAATTTTTATTTTTTGTAAACCTAAGATCAAATTTTTTTAAAATGAAGATAACACCATATATAACGCCCCAGATTGCAGAGTAGGGCTTTTAAAAACCAAAGATAAATGTTATTAGTGGGCTTCGTGCTCGCAAGTTTTTGAGCTCGCAAGCTTTCACGCTTTGTGCTCAGAGTTCAGTGTTTTTTCAACAGCTTATCACATCCCTGGTTAATGTGACTTGCTGATTGCCAAAGATGGAGAAAACAACATTGAGGTTCACATCAGCAAGGATAAACATAAAAACACTTACATTGCCGCTTCACTGACCGTTTCTAACTTTTCAGTGTGGTGTAAATTACAACCCAAGACGAATAAATGAAACAAAACATGAAGAAATTTTAAAAACTGTTTTACTCTTTATATAACCAGGCGTACTCCATCACCGGGTCGAGCTTTACATCTTCATCGGTCTCCTTCTCCACGTCGTGCACCATCACCTTCAAGACGTACTCTTTCTCCATCTCGTTCTCGTTCACCAGCGTTTGCTGAATCTACTTATTCAGCAGTCCAAGCCGCTCTACAGAAGAGACAGCTTCAGGTCCAGGTGAGTTAGATTTCAAACATGAATCTATAAATTAAATGGAAGTTCCTTTCAGTGTAACTTATATTATGTCTAGTCACGTATATCTGGTGTATTCACTGTCTTGCATAATCACAACTGAGACTTTTCTGGTGGTTTTGTTTTTGTAGGAGCTGAAAGTAAAGCTGAGTTCTAACAAGGAACAAGTAGCTTCCTTAAGAAAACATCTTGAGAATGGGGATTCAGATAAGAGACATCTTGAGCGAAGTATACAAGGATTAAAGGATGAAGTGGAGACGGCAAAACGACAAACTGATGACATCAAGAGAGACAGAGATCGACTTAGGAACTCACTTGAAGCAACTGGAAGGTAAACAATCTTCAGATTCATTCGACTGCACTCATACCTCCCTCTTCCTTACCATCATGACCATAGGTGACTTTAGTCAACTGTACTCTTGGTGCAAGATTGATTGATTCATACACCCCCTCTTCCTTACCATAGACAACCTTGACTGCATCATACCCCCCCTTTTTTTTACCATTGGCAACTTTAGTCGCCCAAGCTTACACACAAAAAAGGAGCCAGAGAACATTGGCTATTTATTATAAAGCTGTAGTTTTATCCATGTTTATCCTCCATACCCAAACTTACAATGGTTGGAAAGAGAAAGATTGGATTGTTTCAATGGTGGTAAAACAACTGCTGAAACAACTGTGGAGTGCAATATGCTTGTGTACAATAAGTGTTTGAGATTCCAGATCTTATTAAAAAAGCACGATCGAGAATCTGGCTGTTTATTGACTGCTCTCTTTAATTTGTTGTTCATATGAAAAGAAATTTAATAAGCACGAAAGTTTTCGTATTTTGCTCGAGGAGGAAACCTTCAGGGTGATACTGGTACTCGTTAAATTTGCTTCTAAACACATGGGTTCTATCTGACATTATTGTGTAAGAAAATGTGCTTCACGCTGGAGTGGTCAAACACGAGGGTTTTAAGTTTAGATTCACACAATATATTGCCATTGCAGTCGGGTAATTAATTTAATTTGAATTGGATTTGTTTGTAGTGAAAAGTCAGCTCTTGAGAATTTACGTCGATCTCTGAATGAGCAGATTGAAGCTTTGAACACAGAGAATGAAAGAATCCAATCTGCAAATGCTGAACTTCAAAGACAACGAGATAATCTTGAAGATGACAGTGATGATCGAGACCGTGATATGGAGAGACAGAAGAAAGAGATTGAAAGAAGGTAAGACTGGTATCTTATAAAACACAAATCGTACAATCATGTCTTGACAGACAGGCATGCAACTTCTCAGCAGTACCCAATTTCATAGAGCTGCTTAGTACAAAAAGTAGCTAAGCAATAAACAATTTTGCTTAGCGAAAATAAGATTACTAGCCAAAATACCCTATCAAATGCAATCGAGTAGGAGCTGTAGACCCCAATCCTCATGCAAGGCTGAATAGGGATTGGTAGCGGGGTCCACTGAGGTGAAAAACAGGGAACAAACCACTAAGCCATCCTGAATACCCACATGTTACCAAAGTCAGTGGAAGATTGCACTGATTTGGTGAGATTGTTGTAAGTTACAATGTTCTTCTCTTGTTGAATCTAGTCACAAGTTACTGGAGCAGATGGAAGGCAAGAATTCCACTCTGAAGGAAGATATTGTCAGCTTGAAGGAAGGATTAAACAAAGCAACGCTGGAGAAAGAGGTTCTGGATCAAGAAAAGGCAGAAATCAGTGAGTCTAAAAAATGAGAATTCTTGTGTTTGAAAGGAAAGTAGTAAGTTATAACACCCAAGTAGATACTTGTCATTTGAAAGGAAAGTAGTAAGTTATAACACCCAAGTAGATACTTGTCATTTGAAAGGAAAGTAGTAAGTTATAACACCCATGTAGATACTTGTCATTTGAAAGGAAAGTAGTAAGTTATAACACCCATGTAGATACTTGTCATTTGATTGGAGGATTGTTGGTCCTGAGGCATTCATGACACTGTGTTGGTCCTGAGGCATTCATGAGACTGTGTTGGTCCTGAGGCATTCATGAGACTGTGTTGGTCCTGAGGCATTCATGAGACTGTGTTGGTCCTGAGGCATTCATGAGACTGTGTTGGTCCTGAGGCATTCATGAGACTGTGTTGGTCCTGAGGCATTCATGAGACTGTGTTGGTCCTGAGGCATTCATGAGACTGTGTTGGTCCTGAGGCATTCATGAGACTGTGTTGGTCCTGAGGCATTCATGAGACTGTGTTGGTCCTGAGGCATTCATGAGACTGTGTTGAAAGCATCTTAATATATGGAGTTTAAACATTAACAGTGAAAAAATAGCTCATTGACGGATTGGATGGCACCTACGCCAGACTCTGAATGTGAGTGCAAAACATTCAAACAAAGGCACAAATCTATAATAGTCAATATCAGTCACCGTTTCAAAGAGAAAAGCTTGTTTTGCTGACAAAAGAGTAAACATGGATTTGACTGTGTTACAGGTGCTACATTATCCAGAGCAGAGTTACATAAGGCAGAGCTGGAGATGGAATTAAACAAAGTAAGGACTGATGAGGCTACTCTAAGGGATGCTCTGCTGAAGATGCAAGCTCTGAATGAAGGACTTGGTCAAGATAAAATAGAACTCAACAAGATTATTATGCAGGTATGTCAGAATGAAGAATAGACTAGGACAAGTTTAACCCAGCCTGATTAAAGTTGATGTAAGAATGGAGAAAGACTTGGGACAAGTTTTAAACAATACGATATGCAGCATAGATATGTTCAAGGAATGCTTTATTTAGGGGAAATATGGGCCCATCAGCAGATAGCAAAGATGTCTGTCACAGCAACAGAAACAAACATAAACCCTCAAAAAATAAAAGTGTCAAGGAAAGTTTTCAAAGTTAAAATAAAAAGTTGCATACCCTTATAGTGATCCATGTACTGCTGCTTTCCAGGCTGTGTGTAACATTTTAATTGAGATACTTTTAATTGTTCAATTAGTAAGCCACAAGGGAAACTGACTGGGTAAAATGTATTTGATAATGCAGTTTGTGACACATCTCTTGTGATAATTTTTGTGTGTGATATGAAATAGTAAATTTTTTTGTGATACATTTGATTTGACATGTATTTTTATTTGATGATGTATTTTTTTAGTTGGAAGGTGAGAAGCAGAATCTGTTTGCTGAGAAAGGTCATCTTGAACACGAGAAATCAACGATCAAAGAAGAACTTGTTCGTATTGAAAGTGAAAAGATGGATACTGAGACAGAGAAGATGGGACTAGATCAGAGTTTGAGTCTTGTTGAACACACCAAAGCTCAACTTGAAGATGAATTAGATGCAGTCAATAGAGATAAGGCTGAACTACAAGATAGCTTCTCTCAGGTATGTAGGGTGGTCAGTGTCATCTTGCAGTTCACCTGAAAATGCTGTGCAGAGCTTAGAATCAGCCAATGGGTTACTTTTTCACCTCTAGCCAAGGGCGCCATACTTAACAGACATTATGTGTATGAGGTCATTTGCTGGTGAAGTTATCCTAAATTTTACAGATTTTTTATTTTTTTGTTGTTTTGTTGTGTTTTTGATCTCGGTTACAGTTCTGCAGTATTTGTTGCTTATTGTTGCTGACGCTTTTTCTTACCTGTGTGTAGGTGAGTCGCCAGAAGGCATCTCTGGCTGAAGAACTACTTCAAGCAAGACGTATGGCTGAATTCCAAGGAGAGAATGTCTCTAGAATTGCCAAGGAGAAAGAAGAGTTGACTAAAGACAAAGCAAACCTTGTGGTTCAACTCACTGCCGCTGAGAGAGAGAATCGATCACAGAGTGAAGTAAGTCCAGGATTCTACACAATGTCACGAATGTAATACGTCCAGAATCTTTCAATTTATGTTACAAACAAACCCTTCAAATTCCAACAGCATAGTTTTGTTGGACTGAGTAAACTGACCAATGTTTTCTATGGGATTACAATTTGATTATCAGAGTCCAACAGTTTAGGTGTTGCTCAATGGTGTTGGACTGAGGACTGCACTAGTACACTGATCATGCTTTACATGGGATCAGGCATACCACCATACTCGGATTCCAACAGTTTTGGTGTTGAGTTACTGAATAGTGTTGGACTGAGGACTGCACTAGTAAACTGATTATGCTTTACATGGGATCAGGCATACCACCATAATCAGAGTCCAACAATTTGGGTGTTGAGTTACTGAATGGTGTTGGACTGAGGACTGCACTAGTAAACTGATTATGCTTTACATGGGATCAGGCATACCACCATAATCAGAGTCCAACAGTTTGGGTGTTGAGTCACTGAAAGGTGTTGGACTGAGGACTGCACTAGTACACTGATCATACTTTACATGGGATCAGGCATACCACCATAATCAGAGTCCAACAGTTTGGGTGTTGAGTTACTGAATCGTGTTGGACTGAGGACTGCACTAGTACACTGATCATACTTTACATGGGATCAGGCATACCACCATACTCGGATTCCAACAGTTTTGGTGTTGAGTTACTGAGAAGTGTTAGACTCAGGACTGCACTAGTACACTGATACAAAAAGCCACTGTTATTATTATTATTGTCAAGTATATTGATGGTATGATTGATTATGTTTTTGTTACAGGTTATTGCTGCCTTAAACAGTGACAAGGATAGCCTTGAGACAGCCTTGTATGAATTACAACAAACTGCTGCTAAACTAGAGAACAGGAAAGAACAGTTAGAAGCAGAAGTACAGGAGCTCCAGCTGGCTAAGGAAGCTATCACAGGTAAACTTCATTTAGGGGCCATTCAAAATTTTCAGTTGTAGAACTTCAAATTCCTTTTTTCGAAAATGTTAGCCCTGGTCTTTGCCTTGCGCGTGCCCCTTCAATGGTTTCTCAAATAGTTTAAGAATTTCCAATGAAAGTCCCCTTTACAAAATGAAAATGGCCTTACCCTCTGAAAGATAAAATTCCAGGCCTACCAACCATAGTATATGTTGGTGACATTTTTAAACCAATCTATGTTTCAGTTGATCTTGCTCGAGTCCGTAAGGAGATGGAGATTGAAGTCACAAAGCGAGAGAAGGATCTGGATTTATTGAAGCAGAAATTGTCTCAAGTGGAAAGGGATTCTCAGTTGACTGTCAAGCAGAGAGAACAGATGCATGAAGAGGAAACGGAAAGATTGGTCCGAGAAAAGGTACTCAATCAGTTGGTATCTCTGGGTTGTATAAATTTATAATGCATAATTCCAAACTCAGTCAGTTGCTATCTCTGGGTTGTATTTATAATGCACAATAATGTAAATGCACTGGATAGAAGTAATCAATTTGTTTGATTTGACCTCAGGAAACAACAAGACTGCAATTGGAAGGAGAAAGGGATGAAATCAGCCACAAGGCAAACCAAGAACGAGAAGAACTGATTGCAAAATATGAACAAGATAAAGAAGCAATGGAGGAGGAGCTTGGAATGATGCAAAGAGATAGAGATGAAAGTCTCCTATTGGCTGAAAATGATAAACAACAGGTAAGTAATATTCATTGGTTGTGAACACAAACATTCTATTGGCTGAAATGATAAGCATTGAGTAGTTGATAATCATTGATTGTAAATAATGACATTCTATTGGCTAAAGTTATAAGCAATAGGTAATTAGTATTCAGGGGTTGTAAGAAAGGACTGCTGACTGAAATTGTAAGCAGTAAGTAATAAATATTTGTTGATTGTTAGTATTATATTATGTTGGCAATAAATAGTAAACAAAAGCTTATTAATATTTGTTGGTTGTAAATGATAGCATTCTTTTGGGTGAAAGAGATGAACAACAGGTAATATATTCATAGTTGCATATAACATTCTGTTGATATTTATGGATGCAAAAAGGGACATTTAATGACGGCTTATTGCTAAAAGGACCACTGGAAATCACTATTCAATAGATTGAGGTCAGATCTCATTAGCTGGTTGGATCAATAACTGATGATCAATACGTATTGATTAGAAATAGAGTCATTGTAAAAGTAATAAAGTGAATGTTGACTTTTTCAGGCGTTGTCATTTGCTCAACAAGAGAAGAATCAACTGATGGAAAAATTGAATAATTCTCAGCGTGAGTTGGCCAACGCTTCCATGGAGATGGATCGACTTAAGCGAGAAGCCTACACCAAAACTGAACAAGATAAGGTAAAATATCCATGGTAACAGCTACTCTCACTGAAACCAGCTTTTTGTTTATTTGTATTGAAAAGGGTTGTAACATTTAAAATAAACGAACGGTAAAGTCCAAGTTTCCTGGAGCATTGAAACAAAACTGGCAGAAAAAGGAAAACAAATTAATTTCCTTTTCAGCTTGCCAGTAAGAGAATAACTTCCCTACTTTGTTTTGTAACAATTGGTGGCAATTATAAAAATTCTTTTGAACTATCAATGGTGAACATACTTGCACACAAAAGCATAGTGTTACTTTCTGTTTTTCTTTGAGAAATGTTGGCCCCAGATTTAGTTTAAAATTACCATTTTTAAACGTTTCGTTTTTGGAAAGCCTTTTTTTGATGGTTTTTATTTGTTTAATTTAATTTTTCACAGGATGCTTTGAATGCTTCGATTACTGAAGTGAAAGATTTGAGAGGATTCTTTGAAGATGCTACGTAAGTTTTTAAAATGATTTTATTTTGCTATTAGCATCATGTTTTTACCGTACTAGGATCAAAATGTGAGACCTTTAACAAAATGTGCAGTTATACCATAGGACATTTTGGTTGGTAAGCAGTTTGTAACAGCTATTTTAATTAATAAATTTTTTTTTTTCGTTTGTAAACAAAAATGTAACACGTAAAACTTGCCATCATTTTGAGATGAAAAGATGAAAGTAGTGGGGTCAATTTTATACAAATTATATTATTTTGACTTCTTGATGTCCACAGCGAGGCTCATGAGAAACAGATTCGTGAATTGACATCCAACATCAAAGATCTCCAGAAAGCCAAAGAATCAGCCATGAGAGAGGTTAATGAACTGAAGACACAACTCAAGATGGTAGAAGAAAGCCGAGATGGAGTTAGACGTGAATTGATTGAAGCTCATCGTAAGATTAGAGAAGGTGATGAAACAAGAGAGGTCATGAGGAAAGAGAACCTAGACATCAAACGGCAGTGGAATGATGACAACAGGGAGAAGGACTCTGTGATGAAGATTAATGAGGAACTTAGAGATAAAGTCAAGAAGACTGAAGCAGAGAAGACGACGCTGAACCGAAATGTTGAAGATAGAAACCAGAGGATAACAGGTGTGGAACAGAATTATAGATGATTGTAAATAGTTAAGATTGGTAAAATTGACAATATAAATGTTCACAGACTTACACATCACTTCTATGGTTTAATGATGGTCATTGTGGAATACTTCCCTTGAGAGAGCGTTTACTAAAATGCTACTTTTTTTTGAGAAATAAGAAAAACAATTAGTTTTAATTGAACGAGTCCGAAACCCAACGTTTAAAAACAGTGAGGATTTTCACTATTTTGTGACTCGTATGACTGATTGAGCTGAAACTTTTACAGGTTCTGTGAGTTGCGGTGTTTCTGACAACATAACATTTCGACCAGTATGCTCTCATGGTCTTCAGGAGAATGGTGGACTAAGAACCAGTTTCTTTATAAACCACAACAACTCATAGAGGGAATATTATTTTGTGTTACCGCAAACCTTTCCAGATGAGGCCTGTGATTTGTCGGGTTTTCACCAATTTCAGGATTTTTAATTGATTGGCCTTTGCCTCCAAACTTTTTTTACCTTTTTAACTTGTTCCCCAAGCCTCAATTCACCCATTTCTAGTGATGTAGAGAGTCTGTGAATTTATTATTTAAAAAACCCCTCGAAGTATGAATTTTGTTATCTCTGGACCATTAGAAGACGACTATTCCCTTTTTTGATTTGTATTTTTTGTTTATTCTCACCATTTGATTTCTTATTTTGATGCCACTCTGCCACTCCTACTTAAAATCTGTTCTGTTTTTTCTTTATGTTGATTAGTTTTGGATGAAGCAAAGGCTACAATTCAGAAGGAAGCTGGTGACCTGAGGTCAAGTCTCCGTGAAGTTGAGAAGTCTCGTCTAGAAGCGCGTCGGGAGCTACAAGAGCTGAGACGTCAGGTTGGTAGCATCAAAACCTCTTGATCTCTAAAAAAAAAAAATCTTCATTTTGCCATCCCCATGTTTCATGAAATAAATTTGTTTGTAAATGATCCTGTTTGAAATAAAACTGTGAGAATTTTTTATTTTTTTTTAACACATCTGGATATCAGCCAAAGTACAGTCTAATTTGGTAGTAAATTATGTTGTAGCTGAACGGTTTAGTGCATTGAACTCAAGTTATGGTGGCTCAGTCATTAGGATATGGGTTCGAATCCCTGACATGACACTTGCGTCTTTGGGCAAGACACTTCACTATAATTACCTCTCATCACAGATTGTTGATGTGAGTGATTGGCAACCTGTTCACCAATTTGGCTGCCGGTGCAGCATACTCAGGAAGTAGCGATGGTTCAGATGCTTTGGGCTCTGACAGCTATTTAAAAACAACATACCTGTCTAAAACATTTCTGCGATTAAGAATAGTTAACTAGATGAATGGGTTTTATAATGCTTTATGTTTATGTTATGCTGTTATTGTTATAATTATGAATAACTTGTCCTTGCACAGATAAAAACCCTTGAGACAGAGAGAGCTAAGAGAGTGAAAGAGATTGAAGACTTGATGTCTCGTCTCTCTGCTGCTGATGCTAGAGATGAAGATAACCGTAAGGATATCTACCTCCTGAAACAGAAGATAGTAGAGACTGAATCCACCAGAGAATCAATCCGTAAAGATGCTACTAATCTGCAGAGACGTTACACTGAACTAGAAGAGGAACTACGTCTTAGAGAGAAAGATTACCAGATGGCTCTTGAAGATGCTAGGAATACGGAGAGGAAGCTATCAGAGAAGCTACGTGTGACTGAGACATCTTTAGAGTATGCTAACGGTGAAATGGGAGAGTTGAAGTTGAAGCTGAGTGCTGCGGAGGGCCGGATTAATGGCCTGGAAGCTCAGCTAGCTCAAGTTGAAGGTAATAAGCTCAATCATCAAGATACTGTATCCAAGCAGTGTCCTGGGCTGATTAAATATACTGTATTCCATTACAAAACGATGGCTTTGGCTATTAGTTTCAAACTGGGGCCCGGTTAATAACTTTGAAAATGAAAACTTTGTGTACAGGACTTCAAACGGGCAGATGTTGCTTAAGCAGCAGTCGGAGCCTAAGCTGGGTTTCAAAATTGGCAAGGTTGATTAAGTCATCCCTATTTGTAATGCATTTGTGTTGAATGCAACACACCACATGACCTTATATTAACCTTTGTGGAAGGTCAAGTTGTGACCAGCATCAAGTTTGGGAAGTCAGCTGAAGTAGTGTTTGCTTGGCTGCAGTCATTGTTTCTAGAATTTCTATTTGCAATTATTTTATAATGTAGTAGTTTAAAGCTTAAAATGTAGGCATTACACAGACTTAATATAGAGCACTGATAGACTTGTATATAAACTTCAGTACAATTCTAAGATTATTTGATTAAAAGTGATTTTGAATTTTATTACACATTGTTGTAGTGAAATTACTTTACTGTATATCTGTCTGGTATTTCTTGTGTAGGAGCAAAACGTGATGTTGAGTTCAAGCTAGGTAGTTTGCACTCTGCTTTACGCCGTACACTGGGAATAGGAACTGGTGCTATACCATCAGGTAGTCCAGGATCAACACTGAGGGCACGTAGTCCCAGTCCAATGAGAAGCCGTAGAGGGCGCTCTCCGGGTAAAGGTAAGAATCTTAAAACGGCTACAAATTGATTTCTTCAAAATTTTGATAAATTTCTAAGAAATGTTTGAACTGATGCTAATATTATGAATGCTTTGAAAGATAATTGAATGAGACATTTGGGAGTTTGATTTGAATGATGTCTGGTGTAATTCCTTGTTTAGTTACATAAGAGCTGACAAACGCCCATGCAATTCTCAATAAAATATGTGGCAAAAGGATTCAGTCTTTGCTGATCTAGAGGTTGCAATCCTAAAGCTTGCCCCATACCATGTAAAATAACAACACTGGAACAAGGAATTACACCAGACATCATTCCAATCTTACTCACAAGTGGCTTATTGGTTGATCATTTTATTCTGACATTTGTTCACTTTATTAGCAGAAATTTTAATTTTGTTTATTGCTTTTTCTTGA
This sequence comes from Leptasterias polaris, assembly GCA_037783415.1. Taxonomy (NCBI): domain Eukaryota; kingdom Metazoa; phylum Echinodermata; class Asteroidea; order Forcipulatida; family Asteriidae; genus Leptasterias; species Leptasterias polaris. The sequence continues at coordinate 49,806 of JAZGTN010000108.1, forward strand.
TTTATTTTAATGCATCTTTGAAGTAACCTTCAATCTAAGTACAGGTAGGTCAAAAGAACTCAATAATGCTGATTTTAAAACCTTTTTGTTTATGATGGGTTTTTTTGATTGGTGATTGATATTGATTTGTCGAAGGAGAGAGACAAAGTTGAGAAAGTTGTGATAGTTTATTAGATGGCTTGTTGTGTTTGCACTTCTTTCTAATACTGCTGCTTTCAATGTCATTTTTGCGAATCCTCCCCACAGCCAAAATTCCATGTTTTCAGACTGCTATTGTTTTTGAGACTGCTATTGTTTTTACTTTAACTATGAAAATAAACTGACTTCTTCAGTCATACAGAATGACTTTCATTCTTGCAACTGTGTTTTGAGTTATTAAATCCTACACTAGTATTCATCACTTTATGAAAACAGACTTGCCTGCAGAGTGTTGTACAAAACAATGCATACTGGCATTCTCCTTGTTGTGAAAATGCTAAACTTAAATAGGTCACAGGATTTGGCACTTTGTGAACAAATAAAAGGCATACCGTGCCTGTTTGGCATGGTGCCAGTGCTTTGTATTTTAATGCCACTTCGAAAGAATGCAAAGTGGCAAGTCTGGTGATTCCAATGTTCATGCAGGTTAGTGTTTCTTGCAAAAACATGACATGTTCGGTCCTGAAGTTTGAATTTATGGACAGATTTTTGTGAAAACGCTGACAATCTGACTTCAGTTGAGCAGGTTTTGACTGTGATCCATTATCTCTAACTTGTGTTTTTGTTTAGGATTTGATAACACCTTCACAACCACTACAGATGGTCGAGGCAGCCCTATCCCACGTACTGGGTCTCCTGATCGTTCACGTAGTCCTGAACGTAGTATGTCACCAACACGTTTAGAGCAACTTGTAGCTGACATTGATCCAGAGACGGTTCGAATCTCTCTGAGAGATTTCTCTCAACAGCTGAAGCAGACAGAGAGACAGAGGGTAAGGAAGAGTAGGAAACGGTCCTCTCTGGAACTACAATTGTAGGGGTTTCAAAATAAGCTGGTAGCCGGTGAATTTGGCTGGCTACTGCTAACTTCTGTGCTGGCTACTTTATTGCAATCAAGAGCAAATGTTGTAAAAGTTGCCCTGACATTTTTATGTGATAAAGCACTTTTCACTGTTTTTTTCTTGTATCTTGACTTATAGGATGACTCCAATATGAAGATTAAGAGTCTTCGTCAAGAGATGTCTGAGATGGATGAAGATAGAAGCCGTATTGAGCAACGCCTTCAACAGTTGCAGAAATCACTGGGAGAATTGGAAGAAGGAAAACGAGGAGCTGATGGGAGATTGAGTAGTGCTCAGACTGCTCTTATGCTTCAAGAAGAGACAATTAGAAGACATGAACGGGAGCGTAAAGGTAAGAAGGATTAGTAGGCAGGGAAGGGTGTACATGAAACCTCCTTCAAATGAGTCTGAGTCCCTGTTGTTGAGTCTGAGTCCCTGTTGTTGAGTCTGAGTCCCTGTTGTTGAGTCTGAGTCCCTGTTGTTGAGTCTGAGTCCCTGTTGTTGAGTCTGAGTCCCTAAGTCTGAGTCCCTGTTGTTGAGTCTGAGTCCCTGTTGTTGAGTCTGAGTCCCTGTTGTTGAGTCCGAGTCCCTGTTGTTGAGTCCGAGTCCCTGTTGTTGAGTCCGAGTCCCTGTTGTTGAGTCCGAGTCCCTGTTGTTGAGTCCGAGTCCCTGTTGTTGAGTCCGAGTCCCTGTTGTTGAGTCCGAGTCCCTGTTGTTGAGTCCGAGTCCCTGTTGTTGAGTCCGAGTCCCTGTTGTTGAGTCCGAGTCCCTGTTGTTGAGTCCGAGTCCCTGTTGTTGAGTCCGAGTCCCTGTTGTTGAGTCCGAGTCCCTGTTGTTGAGTCCGAGTCCCTGTTGTTGAGTCCGAGTCCCTGTTGTTGAGTCCGAGTCCCTGTTGTTGAGTCCGAGTCCCTGTTGTTGAGTCCGAGTCCCTGTTGTTGAGTCCGAGTCCCTATTGTTGAGTCCTGAGTCATTTGGGCTAAATCCATGTCAAATGTTACAAACGTCAAGTTTGAGTCAGGAGTCTACTTGGTCAGGAGTCTACTTGGTCAGGAGTCTACTTGGTCAGGAGTCATTTTAAAGCAGAAGGCATAAATATTATCAGTAGTAAATGAAAAATAATAACACTTGTATTTTTGGAAAGATGATTAAAAAAAACTGAAACAGTTCTTATTTATTGTTAACATTTAGGAATGTTAGAGAAGTTCCACACTCTGGAGCGATCACTTCAATCGTCTGAAAATGAGAAACGTTCCTGTCAAGATAAGATAGCCAAGATGAAACAAAATGAACAACGTCTTGAAGCGGATAAACGCCAACTACGTGAGGCTTTGGAAGGATCAGAGAATAGAGCCACGCAGTTGGAGTTGAAGCGTAGGGCGCTTGAGGGCGATCTACAGAGACTGCAGCTTTCAATGAATGACCGTATTACAGAGAACCAGGTACATTCTTAACATTATTTGTCTTGTTCAATTGAATATTCTTTGACAATAAAAATACTAAGATTGTTGTAATCCTTCTACATTACTCTTGGCCACATTTCACAGCAAATCGATCAATTATTTGAAACCATTCAACTACAAGGGTTTCGTAAGGTGGCACAACTGCATGGAAGGTTGACTGTTTACTGTGTAGATGCGTTCACCACATGATATCACACTGCAGGCTGGAATAGTTTATATATCATTCAAAACCACAGTGGATAATATTAGATGGTCTAACAGTAAGAGGGTTGACTAACGAGTAACGATGGTTGTTATTCTCTGTTTCTAGGTTTGTCAAGAGCGAATTGATTCTCTAATGAAACAGATACAGGAATTGGAGAGTAAGAACAGCTCTCTTCAGCTGACAGTGGATCGGATGTCCAATGCTTTAGCTAAGAGTGAAACAGATGAAACGGACCTGAAGGGCAAGGTAACACAATACTCCTACCCTCCTAGGATATTATCCTGAGCGAACAAACTGTATGCTGAGGGGAGGCTATCTGTGGCTTTGTACACTTTTTGAAAGGAAACAAAATGTTGGTTTTGTCATTTTGTGCATCATGCCAGTAGTCGATGGCTTAACTCATAGTAAGATCGTTGATTTGTACAAATCTTTGTAGAGTACAATCAAGTGACAGCTATACCTCACTCCCATCTTATTAGCTTCCTTCTTTTTAGAAAGTGTTCAAGGGCTGCAATCCTCTCCCCCCCCCCCCCCCCCCCACCCAACCCTTAGCATACAGCTAACTTCCCATGCATGAATCGATAGCGAACTAGACATGAAGTCAAGTCCTTGTATGAGCTGTATAGCCGTACTCTCCTACCCTCAGACTGGCCTACTTCATGGCTCTACTTAACCCTGCATTCTGCGCTTTCTTTTTCATGAAGATGGCTTAAAAAGCCTCTCGTGGCATGGGGCTACAAGAAGGGAAAAAACACTAAATAGTGTAAGAGAATTGAACATTTCCTTTTTGTACACTAAGGTTTGGGGCTGGGGAGGGGTGTCTTGGAAAAGTGTCAGGTTTGTCTGCGCTGTGGATAATAATGAACAGCACCTTGTTTATTGCATGATCCAACAACTGTCTCTACTCAATCTTTGAAATGAGTTTATTGGATTGTTTTTCTTTGTTCCCACAGATTCAGTCAATGTCCATGTCCCTGAATGACAGCAATGTAGAATCATCTCAGCTTCAAGAACACATCCAACATCTTCAACAAACTCTCTCTCAGAGTGAGAATGACCGTAGAGTTCTACAAGAACGTTTAGATACAGCTAGGTATGTGGAGAAGGCTTCTTAACCCTGATGCCCAAGGGTCTCAACTTGAACTTTCACAAAAGTCATTCAAAGGTCACATGATGTGAACAGGCTCCATGCAAACATGTTGTTAAACATCGTCTGTTCTTTCATTAACCCTTCTTCTGATTGACCATTTGAAACCATTTCAAATCCATTCCTCACACTTACCCTTATCTTTGTACAAACTCAATAGCTTTACTCTTTGATCTTAATGTTCACAACTGTGCATGATCAGTGAAGTGTGTAAATAGTTTGGGATGGTGAAACTTGGCAATTAACAACATTGAAGGAAGGTTAATTGTTTGATTTCTTGTTCTTTCAGACATGCAGCATCTGAATCTAAGAAGCAGAATCATCAGTTAATGGAACGAGTTCAGCAGCTGCAGAATGAGATGTCTGATACAGAGTTAAGACGTATGGAGCTAGAAGCTCAGATAAGAAACTCACAAGAGGTAAGACAATCTTGTAAGGTTTGTAGTAACACCATGTACACGAGTAGGATTTGAAACTTTGCATGGTGGAGATACAATCTAGTAAGGTTTGCAGTCACACCATGTACATGAGTAGGATTTGAAACTACATGTACATGGTTGAGATACAATCTAATAAGGTTTGTAGTAACACCATGTACATGAGCAGGATTTGAAACTTTGCTTGGTGGACCTACAATCTAGTAAAGTTTGTGGTAACACCATGTACATGAAAACGTCTGCTTGATTTGTGATGATTCTGAAAAAACTGATGGTGTAACAACTGTCGCTAAATAGTTTGTGAATGAAGTACTTGTTGCTTATAACCATATTGTTATTCACAGCTTCTTAAACAACGTCAAGACTCTGAAGACAATGCTCTTGTCCAAATCCAACGTCTTCAAGCCCAGAAACAAACATCACAAGAACACATTGCTATGCTACAAAGAGCTTATGGCAACTTAGAGACTGAGAAGAGAGAACTAGAACGGAGTACAGGACGTCTTGAGAAAGATAAGAATGCACTTAAGAAAACACTGGATAAGGTGAGATTCTTATATGATCATTACATGCCTTTTGGGCTGAGACTGGGATATTCAACTTTTTTCATTGGATGCGTGTGTTCATGTTATTTCTTGTATCACCTTTTGACATGATTGAACAGGAAAAAACTCTAAATATGTGTGCATCATTTTTTCCTTCTAGTTGACTTGGAGTGTCTTTGAGTTATGTTATATCTGATATTTCTTGCTTAAACTAACTCTTCAACAGTTGATCATTTGATGTAATTGCTGCTACTATATTTGTACATGTACTTGTAACAGTTATTGATGTGGTATTTTGATGTATTGTGATATGATTGATAAATTATGCCTTTGTTGACTTTGTATGTTTTATGTCTGCCTTATGTTTGTATGTAATCCTTGTTTGATAGTATTTCCTTGTGCATCATTTGTGGAATTGCTTTTTTTCTTAAAATTTAAACAAGATTAATTATTATTAATATTGAAATGAGCAGTGCAAGCTACTGTATGTGGTTTGTCCTGTCAAGCCTAGAACTACACAGAGGCCGTAACCTCTGTTGCCTTGGTCTTGGCCTTGGTGCCCCTTCAAAAATGTTCCTTAAAGTTTTCAATAAAAGTGCTCTTTGCAAAATGAAAATGGCCTTCCCCTCTCAAATATGAAATTTCAAGCCTGTCTTTGTATTTCTTTTATAAAAATAATAATGTATGTTTTGGGTTTTTTTTCTTCAAATATTGTTTTAGTTTAGGTCTGTTTTAAGTAGTGAAAAGAGAAGTAAAAAACTCTTTTTAAATTTACATGTGAGCTGAGAATTGAAGTTAGTTAACTCATTTTTTGTTGTTGATGTTGAGGTTGAGCGTGAGAAGATTCGTATTGATGAGGTTGCAATGCGGGTATCATCTGAGAAAGGAGTCTTAGATAACTCATTGAGTACATTTGAGCAAGAGAATACGGAGTTACAACGCCAGGTACAGGCTTTACAAGGAACCTTGGCAGAAACAGAACAGCAGCACGCTCAGAGGTGAGTCGTTACCTATTAACAAATGAGTGCTTTAACATTGTTGTAAATGTAATGAATGCCTAGGTGTTACACTACACCATGCTCAGAGGTTAGTCGTTACCTATTAACAAATGAGTGCTTTAACATTGTTGTAAATGTAATGAATGCCTAGGTGTTACACTACACCATGCTCAGAGGTTAGTCGTTACCTATTAACAAATGAGTGCTTTAACATTGTTGTAAATGTAATGAATGCCTAGGTGTTACACTACACCATGCTCAGAGGTTAGTCGTTACCTATTAACAAATGAGTGCTTTAACATTGTTGTAAATGTAATGAATGCCTAGGTGTTACACTACACCATGCTCAGAGGTTAGTCGTTACCTATTAACAAATGAGTGCTTTAACATTGTTGTAAATGTAATGAATGCCTAGGTGTTACACTACACCATGCTCAGAGGTTAGTCGTTACCTATTAACAAATGAGTGCTTTAACATTGTTGTAAATGTAATGAATGCCTAGGTGTTACACTACACCATGCTCAGAGGTTAGTCGTTACCTATTAACAAATGAGTGCTTTAACATTGTTGTAAATGTAATGAATGCCTAGGTGTTACACTACACCATGCTCAGAGGTTAGTCGTTACCTATTAACAAATGAGTGCTTTAACATTGTTGTAAATGTAATGAATGCCTAGGTGTTACACTACACCATGCTCAGAGGTTAGTCGTTACCTATTAACAAATGAGTGCTTTAACATTGTTGTAAATGTAATGAATGCCTAGGTGTTACACTACACCATGCTCAGAGGTTAGTCGTTACCTATTAACAAATGAGTGCTTTAACATTGTTGTAAATGTAATGAATGCCTAGGTGTTACACTACACCATGCTCAGAGGTTAGTCGTTACCTATTAACAAATGAGTGCTTTAACATTGTTGTAAATGTAATGAATGCCTAGGTGTTACACTACACCATGCTCAGAGGTTAGTCGTTACCTATTAACAAATGAGTGCTTTAACATTGTTGTAAATGTAATGAATGCCTAGGTGTTACACTACACCATGCTCAGAGGTTAGTCGTTACCTATTAACAAATGAGTGCTTTAACATTGTTGTAAATGTAATGAATGCCTAGGTGTTACACTACACCATGCTCAGAGGTTAGTCGTTACCTATTAACAAATGAGTGCTTTAACATTGTTGTAAATGTAATGAATGCCTAGGTGTTACACTACACCATGCTCAGAGGTTAGTCGTTACCTATTAACAAATGAGTGCTTTAACATTGTTGTAAATGTAATGAATGCCTAGGTGTTACACTACACCATGCTCAGAGGTTAGTCGTTACCTATTAACAAATGAGTGCTTTAACATTGTTGTAAATGTAATGAATGCCTAGGTGTTACACTACACCATGCTCAGAGGTTAGTCGTTACCTATTAACAAATGAGTGCTTTAACATTGTTGTAAATGTAATGAATGCCTAGGTGTTACACTACACCATGCTCAGAGGTTAGTCGTTACCTATTAACAAATGAGTGCTTTAACATTGTTGTAAATGTAATGAATGCCTAGGTGTTACACTACACCATGCTCAGAGGTTAGTCGTTACCTATTAACAAATGAGTGCTTTAACATTGTTGTAAATGTAATGAATGCCTAGGTGTTACACTACACCATGCTCAGAGGTTAGTCGTTACCTATTAACAAATGAGTGCTTTAACATTGTTGTAAATGTAATGAATGCCTAGGTGTTACACTACACCATGCTCAGAGGTTAGTCGTTACCTATTAACAAATGAGTGCTTTAACATTGTTGTAAATGTAATGAATGCCTAGGTGTTACACTACACCATGCTCAGAGGTTAGTCGTTACCTATTAACAAATGAGTGCTTTAACATTGTTGTAAATGTAATGAATGCCTAGGTGTTACACTACACCATGCTCAGAGGTTAGTCGTTACCTATTAACAAATGAGTGCTTTAACATTGTTGTAAATGTAATGAATGCCTAGGTGTTACACTACACCATGCTCAGAGGTTAGTCGTTACCTATTAACAAATGAGTGCTTTAACATTGTTGTAAATGTAATGAATGCCTAGGTGTTACACTACACCATGCTCAGAGGTTAGTCGTTACCTATTAACAAATGAGTGCTTTAACATTGTTGTAAATGTAATGAATGCCTAGGTGTTACACTACACCATGCTCAGAGGTTAGTCGTTACCTATTAACAAATGAGTGCTTTAACATTGTTGTAAATGTAATGAATGCCTAGGTGTTACACTACACCATGCTCAGAGGTTAGTCGTTACCTATTAACAAATGAGTGCTTTAACATTGTTGTAAATGTAATGAATGCCTAGGTGTTACACTACACCATGCTCAGAGGTTAGTCGTTACCTATTAACAAATGAGTGCTTTAACATTGTTGTAAATGTAATGAATGCCTAGGTGTTACACTACACCATGCTCAGAGGTTAGTCGTTACCTATTAACAAATGAGTGCTTTAACATTGTTGTAAATGTAATGAATGCCTAGGTGTTACACTACACCATGCTCAGAGGTTAGTCGTTACCTATTAACAAATGAGTGCTTTAACATTGTTGTAAATGTAATGAATGCCTAGGTGTTACACTACACCATGCTCAGAGGTTAGTCGTTACCTATTAACAAATGAGTGCTTTAACATTGTTGTAAATGTAATGAATGCCTAGGTGTTACACTACACCATGCTCAGAGGTTAGTCGTTACCTATTAACAAATGAGTGCTTTAACATTGTTGTAAATGTAATGAATGCCTAGGTGTTACACTACACCATGCTCAGAGGTTAGTCGTTACCTATTAACAAATGAGTGCTTTAACATTGTTGTAAATGTAATGAATGCCTAGGTGTTACACTACACCATGCTCAGAGGTTAGTCGTTACCTATTAACAAATGAGTGCTTTAACATTGTTGTAAATGTAATGAATGCCTAGGTGTTACACTACACCATGCTCAGAGGTTAGTCGTTACCTATTAACAAATGAGTGCTTTAACATTGTTGTAAATGTAATGAATGCCTAGGTGTTACACTACACCATGCTCAGAGGTTAGTCGTTACCTATTAACAAATGAGTGCTTTAACATTGTTGTAAATGTAATGAATGCCTAGGTGTTACACTACACCATGCTCAGAGGTTAGTCGTTACCTATTAACAAATGAGTGCTTTAACATTGTTGTAAATGTAATGAATGCCTAGGTGTTACACTACACCATGCTCAGAGGTTAGTCGTTACCTATTAACAAATGAGTGCTTTAACATTGTTGTAAATGTAATGAATGCCTAGGTGTTACACTACACCATGCTCAGAGGTTAGTCGTTACCTATTAACAAATGAGTGCTTTAACATTGTTGTAAATGTAATGAATGCCTAGGTGTTACACTACACCATGCTCAGAGGTTAGTCGTTACCTATTAACAAATGAGTGCTTTAACATTGTTGTAAATGTAATGAATGCCTAGGTGTTACACTACACCATGCTCAGAGGTTAGTCGTTACCTATTAACAAATGAGTGCTTTAACATTGTTGTAAATGTAATGAATGCCTAGGTGTTACACTACACCATGCTCAGAGGTTAGTCGTTACCTATTAACAAATGAGTGCTTTAACATTGTTGTAAATGTAATGAATGCCTAGGTGTTACACTACACCATGCTCAGAGGTTAGTCGTTACCTATTAACAAATGAGTGCTTTAACATTGTTGTAAATGTAATGAATGCCTAGGTGTTACACTACACCATGCTCAGAGGTTAGTCGTTACCTATTAACAAATGAGTGCTTTAACATTGTTGTAAATGTAATGAATGCCTAGGTGTTACACTACACCATGCTCAGAGGTTAGTCGTTACCTATTAACAAATGAGTGCTTTAACATTGTTGTAAATGTAATGAACGCCTAGGTGTTACACTACACCATGCTCAGAGGTTAGTCGTTACCTATTAACAAATGAGTGCTTTAACATTGTTGTAAATGTAATGAATGCCTAGGTGTTACACTACACCATGCTCAGAGGTTAGTCGTTACCTATTAACAAATGAGTGCTTTAACATTGTTGTAAATGTAATGAATGCCTAGGTGTTACACTACACCATGCTCAGAGGTTAGTCGTTACCTATTAACAAATGAGTGCTTTAACATTGTTGTAAATGTAATGAATGCCTAGGTGTTACACTACACCATGCTCAGAGGTTAGTCGTTACCTATTAACAAATGAGTGCTTTAACATTGTTGTAAATGTAATGAATGCCTAGGTGTTACACTACACCATGCTCAGAGGTTAGTCGTTACCTATTAACAAATGAGTGCTTTAACATTGTTGTAAATGTAATGAATGCCTAGGTGTTACACTACACCATGCTCAGAGGTTAGTCGTTACCTATTGAGCTTTACATTGTTGCAATGACAGCCTAGGTGTACAATTACACCAGTGCTGCATGCTCATAAGGAGTTAAAATAGATTCATACAGTTTAGTGTCCAATAAACATCATGGGTACTAACTGTTGCAGGCACTTTGTGAGTCCTACTTGGTTTGAAAAGGTGTATAATAAACATCATGGGTACTAACTGTTGCAGGCACTTTGTGAGGCCTACTTGGTTTGAAAAGGTGTATAATAAACTTCTACATATTGTCATTATTATTGTTCAAGACTTTCTACTATTGTCTGAATGTGTAGATTGATTGAGCTGACAACTCGTCATCGTCAAGAGACTGACATGGAAACAGAGAGATTGAGGACAGCTCAGCTTCAATCAGAGAGGATGCTGGAAGCTAGAGAGAGAGCTCATAGACAAAGAGTTAAAGCCTTAGAGGAACAGGTAGGTGTAGGTTAAAGGTTACAAGTCATATGGTATTATAAATTATGTTGAGGCATCATTTAGTGTGATGTGGATGATGGATAATACATAGATATGTACCATATTATCAAGTTTTACTTAATCACTTATTTTGTTATTATGATTATTATTTCTATTTGTGTATTTAATTTTATTTTTATTTTTATTTTTTGGGGGGTGTATTTAATTTAATGGGGGTGCACTGAATACTGCTTAATTTTCAGTAAGATCTAGTAAATCCATACCATATTGAAGTTTAAATCTTGAATTCTGATTTTCAGGTGAGCACTGTGAAAGATCAACTGAATGTTGAACAGAAGAAACGTCAGCAATATATCACAAGAAGCAGTAAGACTTCAGATGAGATTCAAGACCTTAGGAATATGCTGAGTAAGTAAAATCACCATACATTGACAATGTTTTTACAACACCATAAACCAATTTCATAAAGCCTGTAAGCACAAAAACGTGCTTAGCAGACAAATCCTGCTTAGTAGAAAGTGGTTACCAGCTAACATTCCATAAAATTTACATTGTTGTGGCTGGTGTCCCATTCTGTTTTTTTTTTGCTTAGCAATGAAGTTTGCCAAACTGGAGTTCATTGCACTAGACTGGTCAGCCACAAGACAATTTGCTACATTAAAGAGCTCTTATAAAGGGTGTGGTAAAATCAAACACTTTAAAATCCTGTAGGTGCAATTAATTGATGGAGTTCTTGTCTTCTACAGGTGATTCTTTACACACTGTCTCCAGAGACACAGCTTTAGACCCTGTCCTACTTGAACATGAGACACGTAAACTGGATGAATCAATGGGTTATGGTTCAAGTTATGGTCCTGGATCTATCAGTGGTAAACATCGTAGTACAAGGAGTTCATCTCCAGTGAGGCTGAGTGCTCAGGCTACTTCAACTCCAGCTCCTGGTAGAGGTATGTCATCTAGAATGTTATTATACCGAGTATTGTCCTGAGTCCTATGAACAACATTTCAACAGGGATTCAAACCCATGACCCATGACCTTTGACCTTTGCCATTCTAGAGCAGGGCCCAATTTCATGGCTCTGCTTACCGTAAGCAAAGAATCGGCGCTTATGGAAGCAGGGAATTCCGCGCTTACGTCAAGCGTATTTCACGGGTTAGCAGAGAATTTTTGCTTGTGCGCGGGCGTAGTCCACATTACTAGGCATTCTACGCTTAAACAGCTAGCGCAGAAATTTGGCGCTTGCTCGGTAAGCGGAGAATGGTGATCGCAAGCGCAGAATTCGGCGGTAAGCAGAGCCATGAAATTGGGTCCTGATGTCTTCCACTATAGACCATCGTGCCTTGGCTGGTAGAATAGAAGCAGTTTGAATTCTATAGCAGTGGTTATGTCGACCATTTTAATAAATGTTGCATTTCTAATTTGTTGCTGCGTCTAATAACTCATCATAAATTATCAATAAGTAGTATTTCATTATCGTTTTAAAGTTTACTCTACATTTCTTCTATATATTATGTTATGTTTGAATTGTAGATTCCAAATTGAAGTCATCTCCACGTGTTCATGACAGGAATGCATCAGTTGGTCTGAGCCCTGTTGCAAGACGCTCACTACGTAAATGAGTAGACATTCATTTCTTACTGGAGTAAGTTATCAATTTGATGAGTTGCTGTGCGGCAGTTGCAACAAAACTTCCCTCATACATTGTTACTGTAAATTGGTATTGAAATGGTTTAAAAACATCATTAGTTCCTATAGTTACCCATATACAGGGATGTGACATTTCAGACTTTTATCTAAATTTAGCTTTATTGTTTTGGTCTGCCTGGTGAAACAAGTTGCTGTTGTTTTCTTCAGTTATAAAGAAATTATGCTCTGATCTATATCCCTAGTGTTGATGAGCTAGTCTATAACTCAAGGGTTTACATAAAGGTGAAAATACCATCAACTTGGATCCTAGTGTCGGACCTTTTTGCTCTGATCTATATCCCTAGTGTTGATGAGCTAGTCTATAACTCAAGGGTTTACATAAAGGTGAAAATACCATCAACTTGGATCCTAGTGTCGGACCTTTTTGTCAGCAGAAACGGTCACCCTTGGAAGTAATTTCAGTTTTATTTAGTCAGGTCCTTCGTTTTGACGGTGTCTTCACTCTTGGGAATGTTGGTGTGCAGTGACTTTTTCACCTAAGTTTCCTTCCTCCCTGATATTAGTGATACAATAGTTGGAAAGATTACACGCCCAAGAACTTTTGTTTGTCAATATTTTTATTCCAGAGAATTTGACTTGATTTGAATGTAGTGATTGTGTAATGATATCAGTATTATCTTAGTGTTGAGTGATTCAGTGGTGATGGGTGATGATACTTAGTTGTCAATAAGATACTGGGTTGTCAGTGTGATTTAATTGGATAACATTGTCCGTGGAATGTAAACTTCATTCATATCCGAGTTGATTCTCTTTGGTTATGATGTTAGCTACAGTAGGGAAGATAATCCAGTCATCATGCTAAAGCTAATTTAGATGTGATATCAGATAGATATGAGATTAACCAATACACATGATTAAGATATGACCAGCCATAGCTCACCCTGATACACCCATATCTGCCTAACTAGCCTACCTGATTTCCTGTACAACAAACACACTCTGTAATCACCTACCTATGTTACGGCTATGGCTTCATACATTGAAGACTTATCGTTGTTCCAGCCTAGATACTACCTTTGACATTCATTTGGACACAACCTCTGTGTCTTTCTTTTTATTCTTGTTACATAGTGGTATCAGATAAAAACTTGGCCAAGCTCTCCTGCTGGTTGACCAACTGGAACCATTCCAAACCCATTCCTCACATTTCCCCTTAGCTTTGTGCACAATCTATATCTTTACCATTGGATCAGAGTGTACACAACTATGCATGATCACATAAGCATGTAAATATGTTTGGGATGGTGAAAGAGTGAGCCCCACAATGTACCAGATAGCAGGAGGGTTACAAACAATTAAACAGTATCAGGCGAGATTTCAGATTTGTTGGCCCTCGGAAAAAACAGCAAAATTGGTAATAATTAGCCTGAAAAGACTATATAAGAGCTGTTACCATATGTACAGGTATGTTTGTCAGCCCCTGTACCCAATCAAAGACTATAAGAGCCGTTACCATATGTACATGTATGTTTGTCGGCCCCTGTACCCAATCAAATTTGCCTACTTTTTTCCCAGGGCCAAATATCATGCCTGAGTTTACAGTTTGTTGGGATATGTTTATTTGCAAGGCAGTAAATATTGATTGTAAAATTGTAATGCAGAACAGTGTTATGTACATGTACAGTGACCAGTCAGGTGGATATGGGTTAAACAGCGCCCTCTTGGCAAAGTGCTCAGAAAGTATTTATGGTAATAATAAAGGTTTTTTCCTTTTCAGCTCAGGTGAATTGCCTAAACCAACAGTAAATTACGTTCTTTGGAGCCGTGTTGATCAATTTCTAAGTAAATGTAGGCTCCATCGAATTTCGTTTTTAATTGATCCTTAATTGTAAACGGCCATTTTTATCTTTTTGTTTGTTTTAGCTATAGTAAAAATGTGTCAAATGAAATGTGATCAAATGTACATGCAATCAAATCAAAGCAGACAAATAATTTTTAAGTATTATGAGCGACTGCAGACTGACAGATTTTAATTTAAGATATTTTCAAAATTGTATATATTGGCATCTTTATTATGCTTGCTGCATCGAGGTTCAATTTTCCAGAATGAATTAATTGATTGGTTTTAATATTTTAGTTGAGTTTTTTTTTGAAGTCCTTAGGTTGCATTGCAACTATTAGTCTTTATTCTATTGGCTGTCCATAGGAATTGGCTTTTTAAGAATCCCAGTTTCGATCGTAGATTGAAGTTTTTAAAATTGAGTGTAATTTCAAAATGGATATTTTTTTAAGTCCAGATATGATTGGGAAGTATTTTTTTACTGTGTGCTTTTAGGGCGGTATTATGTCTTTAACAAAGTGTAAATTACTCAATGACCAAATAAGGTACAACATTCCAGCACTTTTCCATTGGTGTTAATTGTTTCAAACTTTAAATGACTTCCTTTTATTGGTTTGAGTACTTTAGAGTGATTTGTTTGACCGGAGGTACGTTGTGGTGTATGCATGGGTAGGTATCCACATTCAAATCGGGACCTATAACAAAAGGGACAATAGGTCCACCGTTGCTATCACAAAGAGTTGAACAAAGGAGGGTCCACGATTGCCCGTATGTGTGTGGTTGTGTGTGTGTGTGTTTGTGAAGAGTCGTTTCCATGAATGATGTGATTATTTATTCAGTGATTTGAGACTTCTAATTATATTTTGGTGTGCTTTTTATTGCAGCAGATTTTGTGCGTAGTCAGTAGGTTTGACTTTTAGCTAGAGTTGATTAAGGTCACAAGTTGTTAGCAACCCATCTTGAGACGGGAACTTACACAGTTGAATGCTCATGTAGTGTCTTCTGACCAAATGAATAAAATAATCAAGTCGGAACTCATTGTTATTTTAAAATTGTATTATATGATCTGGTTATTACACAATTTACTTTCTTCATTGAAAGTTCTTGTGCTTGGTAGTCTGCTCTCTGACTTCCATACTAAAACCCTCCCAAAATAGAAACACTTTTCAGTGTACATTCTGGGTTTAGTATAGTTGCTTGATAACTCTACTGACTCTCTTACTTTACTACATTTGGCAAAACAGAAAATAATTGAGAAATTTAACTTCAAACAATAAGTAAGCTGGGTTTATTTTAGTACCAAGTATACAGAAGATTAATGGTCACCACTACCACCATGATCACTGCGCTATTCTCTTACTACTTGACCTAGATTCATTGGAGATCAGTTTATGATGCATTTAAATTTACACCAATAGTTTGCTGTTTATTTTATTGAGTTTAAATTTATCTATTTCTTTACATGAAATCAGATTCTTGTTTTATTTTGTAAGTGTGTTTCTGATTTAACCTAGCCGTCTACAAAAGAATGGGTTTATTAACTTCACTGCTCAAACTTTTTGTGTCGTTAAATATATTGAAAACATTGATTTGAATTGTAACGCTTATGAATGTCTTATTTATTTTTGAGTCGAATGCGATACATTCAGGCATGTGACTTGTCAGGATTTGTCATTGTTCTGTCTGTGTCTTCACATTTTCTTGAAAGAGGCAAAACTTGGATTAACTCGTAATGATTAAAGTTGACATAATTATAACAAAAACTTACTTTTAAAGTACTTACACGTTTCTTGATATCAAATCAAATTATTGGGAATCTCGGGTCAGTACGACTCTTGCATTGATAACCGAAGTTGGTGTTTACATGGAGTTTCACGCTGATTAGAGGGAGTTTTACACAAACATGTTTGAGAGTACGGGGTTGACGACTTTTGGACAAGTCGTTAAATGTCGGTCATGGTGATAGCGAAACGGCTCTCTCGTAATTATAATCTCGCGAGACTGCTGCTCTGCGCAAAACTACTGCTCTCATAATATCGTGTATGTTGTTAGAATGGGGAATGATCCTAGTTCATCACTATCTATTTCTGATCAGTGGTCTGGAGCTGGACTACTAAAAAAAGAAAACCTAAAGTGTTAAGAAAAGCCAAAGTAATACAGCTTTTATTGTAGAAAAAATTAAAATTAATAATAATGCGGTCTTGTTTGGTCCAACCATCATGGAGTCTAATTACCTCCATGGTCCAACTAGCACTTTCAGTAAAGCACACGGTCGGGCTACCATTTGGTAATTGTCAAGCCCAGTAGCTGCTGCTATGTGTGTCTATGAAATAACAAACATGCGAAAATTTAACTCATTGAGACTAATTGTTTGACTCTTTTCTCAATAGCATTGAGAAGTTTACGACTGAACCATTTTCTGTATCATGTCATGTAAGTTACGTGATAACATCATGCTTTCAATGTAACCGAAGGTTGTGTACACCCTTTTAATTTAAAGTTAATTCTTTTAAATTAATTATGTTATTGTAGCCACAAGTAGAATACACAACAAATTAATCAAGTGTAATTATTTTTCTTGCTTATAATATCAAACTTTATGCTGGTATCCGTGCTGATTAATGATTTGGTAAGGTACTAAACTCACGAACCGTAGCGGGGTTTACACGTACATGCGCACTAGGGTCACCGATACGTGTTCACGTATCCATGTTGGTCAGACCGAAGAGGTTACACTTCATTGACAAAGCACCGAGCTGGTCTCACTGGTGGAAACATCAATTTTGCCGTTTTGGGGTCAGTATTATCATGATCTTATTAAGCTTTTGATTTTTAAACTGTTCAGTAGGAATGGAATGTAAATTGTTATAGACTCGTGTTGCCGTATAAAGGTGTCACTTTAGTTATAAAGTAACATTGTTCCATATGGGACAGCAGTTTATTATGGGGCGCCGTTTGTCAATTAATTGTTTAGCGTATTTTTGACGTGTTTTTACCATGGTTTGTAATAATTAGATGTAAACCATAGAAAGTGCTGTCAATTTATTTTGTGGTTTACATACCATAAATTTACAATCAAAGCTTATAAATTATGGTTTATAAACCATGAAAATTGAATCATCATAAAACATGGTTTATAAACCATGAAAATTGAAGCGTCATAAAACATGGTTTACAAACCATGAAAATTTAAGCACCTTCAAAACATGGTTTATAAACCATAAAAATTTAAGCATAATAAAACATGGTTTACAAATCATGGTTTATAAACCATGAAAATTTAAGCACCTTCAAAACATGGTTTATAAACCATGAAAATTTAAGCATCTTCAAAACATGGTTTATAAACCATAAAAATTTAAGCATCAAAACATGGTTTACAAATCATGGTTTATAAACCATGAAAATTTAAGCATCTTCAAAACATATGGTTTATAAACCATAAAAATGTAAACATGGTTTACAAATCATGATTCATGGTTTATAAACCATGAAAATTTAGGCATCCTCAAAACATGGTTTATAAATCATGGTTTATAAACCATGAACAGAAGCATCATAAAACATGGTTTATAAACCATGAAAATCGTGTGCTCACAAATCATGGTTTATAAACCATGAAAATCGTGTGTCACAAATCATGGTTTATAAACCATGAAAATCGTGTGTTCACAAATCATGGTTTATAAACCATAAAAAACGTGTGTCACAAATCATGGTTTATAAACCATGATTTGTAAACCATGTTTTGATGCTTAAATTTTTATGGTTTATAAACCATGTTTTGAAGGTGCTTAAATTTTCATGGTTTATAAACCATGATTTGTAAACCATGTTTTATTATGCTTAAATTTTTATGGTTTATGAACCATGTTTTGAAGGTGCTTAAATTTTCATGGTTTATAAACCATGTTTTATGACGCTTCAATTTTCATGGTTTATAAACCATGGTTTATAAACCATGTTTTATGATGATTCAATTTTCATGGTTTATAAACCATGTTTTGAAGGTGCTTAAATTTTCATGGTTTATAAACCATGTTTTATGACGCTTCAATTTTCATGGTTTATAAACCATGGTTTATAAACCATGTTTTATGATGATTCAATTTTCATGGTTTATAAACCATAATTTATAAGCTTTGATTGTAAATTTATGGTATGTAAACCACAAAATAAATTGACAGCACTTTCTATGGTTTACATCTAATTATTACAAACCATGGTAAAAACACGTCAAAAATACGCTAAACAATTAATTGACAAACGGCGCCCCATAGTTTATTAATAATAACATAAGGCCTTTGCCACATGTCGACTATGCTATGTCGAAAGAAGAAGTAGGGGTGCTTGCGACGCCGGTAAAAAATAGCCCCAAAGATAGCCCAACATCTGACATCAGTACTACGCCAGATTAAATGGATTGCATATGACGCCATTGACTGTCATCTTTGATGAAAAACAATGGAAAAGTGCACGCGCTGCGCAACTCTCAGCACAAAATGTGCACCGTGTGCACCCGTTCAACGATGGCGGCCAATACTATACTATAGGCGTCTATGGTAGGGGGAGGTAAATTATAGAGCAATGCTTTCGTCACACTTCGAGGTGCGTGAATAACACCAGATACATGTACCGTTCTTCAAAGCTTTCACGGCCCAATTTCACATAGAGCTGCTTCAGCACAAAAATTAGTAAAGCACAACAAAAGTTATTGCTCACCAGAAGAATGTTACCAGGCAAACTACCATGTCACATGTACGATTAGTGACTGGTATCCTGCTCATGCTTAGCAGAGGATTATAAAGTAATATTTTCTGCGCATCTCTATGAAATTGGCCCCATACAGGGGTCAATTTCATAGCTTTTAACGGTATTAGGCCTACCAATGGTTTTTTTTTTATTACTCTGCGCATGAATTTAGTTGTAATCCCATATTTCTTGACTTTAGTAGGAGAATGCGCTTGTTAAACATAATTTAAAGTTTGAGTTGCCAGGGCAAGTTCGTTTACACGCTACGTTGTTCAGAACTGCCACTGCTGCGGTCGACTGGCTGCTGCTACACTTGGGGTAATTGAACCATGGATGTCAGTCTTTTGTCGGCAGACATCAGACTTGGTTGACAGGTCTAATAGTTTTTATGAATGAGTTGTTAGACTCTTGATCCTGTCAGCATGGTGTGTGAGCGTGTCTATCCATTAAAACCGAGGACTTTAGAACAAAAGGGATCCGGGTGTTTGACAGAGCGAGGACGTCCTCGCTTCATTTTCGTGTACAAACCCAATGGGAACGTCGCTAAAAAAAGCCATGTCCAAACAATGGGAGAACAAAGGGAAGTCCTCATAAGCGGGATTCACAAACGTATGTGCGGGTGGGTAGGTATCCCCATTCAAACCGGGGAACAAAATGTACAATAGGTCCACGGTTGCTTTCACAAAGGAAAGCATTGTTGATCACGGTTGCTATCACAAAGAGTTGAACAAAGGAAGGTTCACGATTGCAGGCTGTTACACACTTGGGTGTAAATGCGTGTGTGGGGGTGTGCAAAACATAAAACATAAAAGGGGGCCATTGTCAGCACAAAGAAAAAACCTGACCCCACCCCGTGCAAATATTTGTGGATCTGCCCCTGGAAGGAATGGTGAAATACAAACTCTAGACCATCTGGAGACTGTGGGATCGCTATCAGTTAGTTTATCCCTCCGGGATAGCCAGTATATTGAGAGCATTGTCAGTTGTCAACTGGCAGGGTTTTGTTATAATGTCCCAAATGGATTTTTGCGCACTTGGCAGCTCTATGTACTTGGGGCCAGGTAGATAGCCATTTAACCTTTCACCTTTTTCCCCCAGATTTGCGATCATCTAACAAAAGTCTGTGACCCACTGACCATTCACCAGCGAGTTCTAAATTTATTAAATACAAGATCAAGATGGCGTTGCGGGATGTCGTCAAATCGTTAAGTCTGACCAAAACTTGTGACGTCACATCGGGCCAGTCGCATTTTCGAAGATGTTTAACAACGCTAGACTTGACCATTCTTGGTATTGGATCAATGATGGGAACTGGACTGTATGTTTTAACTGGTGTCGTTGCCAAAGAAACGGCTGGCCCCGCAGTTATCATCTCTTACGTTATTGCCGCAGTTGTGTCCATTATGGCTGCAATGTGTTACGCAGAGTTTGGTTCACGGATACCAATTACAGGATCTGCATATACGTATACCTACGTCACCATAGGTGAACTTTGGGCTTTCCTGATTGGTTGGAATCTTATTCTTGAGTATGTAGTGGGCGGAGCCGCAGTTGCGCGATCTTGGAGTGGATATTTTGATGAGTTAATTGGGTACAGAATAAGTAACTTCACCAAGAATGTCATATTTGAAGGTAATCCCCTAGATGTGCCATATTTAGCTGAATTTCCTGACCCTTTTTCGGGTCTCCTGGTTTTACTGGTCTTGATCCCAGTGTCTTTGGGTGCCAATGTATCATCAAAATGTATCAACGTCATGGCAGCTATTAACGTAGGGGTGGTTCTTTTTGTGATGATTGCAGGATTAGTCGTTGGAGATTTTGATAACTGGAATAATTTCTTTCCTTTTGGATTTTCGGGTGCAGTTGCTGGTGCTGCTAGCTGTTTCTTTGCCTTTTCTGGTTTTGATGTGATATCTTTGTCTAATGAAGAAGCAGTTGATCCTACGAGGAGTGTTCCGAGGGCTACTGGGTTATCAGTCATACTAGCTGGTCTATGTTACATTGCAGTATCTGTGTCTCTCACAATCATGGTTCCCTATAGTGAAATATCGGACGACTCGTCCTTCGCCCATGCATTTGAAACACACGGTCTGTTATGGGCAAAGTACATCGTTGGTGTAGGCGCACTATGTGGCATGTTAACCACTCTATTGGGTTGTCTTTTTTCCATACCTCGCTCTGTTTACGCCATGGCAAATGATGGTCTGCTGTTTGTATCATTAGCTAAAGTGTCTAAAAGAACGCAAGTCCCAGTTGTGGCAACATTTATATTTGGTGTATTGTGTGCAGTAATGGCATCCATTTTTAATTTGAGTTCACTTGTAGAATTTATGTCTATTGGTGTTCTTATGGCCTATGGTATAGTGTCTGGTGCTATCATAGTCCTTCGATATCAACCGTATGGGGAATTCAGTCACTTCAGTGTAGAATCTATCTTGGATGAGAATGACAAAGAGGAGGAGGAGGAGGAACTAATGTCTGGTGAGGTCATGAACCAAGATCAAGCAGTGAAAGCGTTTTTAACTAGGGAAGGTCGTCTAAAGCAACATTTTGAGTTTCTTAAGTTTCTAGATAACAGTCACCCTGGTAGGGTGGTGTCTGTGTGTCTGCTTTTGACGGTCATTTTCCAAACTGCTGCTGTTGCGGTTGCCGTCGGAGCCCAAGACAACATCAAGAAGGGAGAATGGTGGGCTGTTACCATGGTGATTATCCTAGCCGTCGTGGCAGTCGTTGCATTTCTACCTATACCATTGCACAACCAAGCAAGGCATGACGGCAAGGCGTACAGGGTAAGTTAGCACAGGTGCAAGTTGGGCGGGAGGACTTAGGGAAAGTCGGATGTGTGATACCCGCTCACAGAGATGAAATGGATGATATCAATCGTGAAGTCATTACTCTTCAATAATCTTATTGAGGTTTTTACTCAATTATTACTGTTATGGCACATCCAACTTAACAAAGATAGTAATCATAACAATGTAATATTTTTGTAACACCATAGGTGCCGTTCGTGCCGTACCTGCCGATAGTGAGTATACTGTGTGATGTCATATTAATGGTTATGCTTCAACCAATCACTTGGGTACGATTTGCAATTTGGGTTGGAATAGGTGAGTTATAATTACTGCTAGAGCCAAGTTCTCGAAACCACAGCTTGATCTTGGGCTTCGGCTTGGGCTTCATCGGTTGTTTTGAAATCGTGTGTTTTCGGTACCGAGCTTCAAACGGGCAGAGGAGCCTATAAGCCGACAGAGCCCAAGCCCCGGCCATGTTTTCGAAAATGGCCCTTAATAATGCTAATGAACTTTAGTCTGGAACTTCTTCTGGAACTTCAGTTTTCTCCAATAGGATTGGAGCTTTCATTTCAGTTTAAAGTTTGCATTAATAATTTCCAAAGGTAAGTTTTAAGGCATTATGGTGGAGTATCGATAGTATCTTCGGTTTGCGGTAACACCATGTTGTGTCCTTTTCTCTCTCGTCGTCCTAGTTATTCTTTGTCGCGGTAGAGATAAAGTGGATCGAGGGGCGGGGGTGGTGTTCTGGTAATATTATCTTCACTATCACAGTGTGAGACTTTTTGCTCCTTGCTTTTTGTTATCTACTGCTCTACATGAAGATGACTGGTTCATTATTTATTTATTGTTTATATCTTTGTTAAAGGAATTGTGTTGTATGTATTCTACGGCTATCATCACAGCGTCGAACGCTTGCAAAGAAGGACATCTAAGACAATAGACAAATACCAAGTCGTATCTGCTGATAATGATATGACGTCATCACTGCCTTTGTATGGCTCTGTTGTACACGAGCAACAACCTAAATCTATTGCAAATTCATGTCAGCAGAGACTTAGACTTATATCGACTTAATATTAACCGGAAGGATTGTACTGGAATATATACGCTAACGGGTAAAAGGTCAACATAATTTTTAGACTTATAAATTGTAACTTTCAATCCTATTTTAGTTTTATTTATTTTCTAATTAGCGTTTACACATTTCAAATGTTTCATAATCGATTATACTTTTGAAGATTACATGTAATGCTTTTAAGCTAATCTTAAACTAACGCTGCGTACAAGAACCGACTTGTAATTTAATAGGCTCATCCTTTCTCATATTGACACAATCCAACACCACTAACACCCTTAGTATACTGTTGGTCGCCTTTGTTACTATCAAAGCTCAGATATAAAGCACAATTTTGCCATCATTTATGGAGTGAAAACGAAACAAACCACTATACGAACAACGAACTACAAGTACCTTCCGTATAGTTCCTTGTTTATGTTTTCACGAAGAGACAGGCTTATCAGCATAAGCATGATCATGTGACATGCCCACCCTTCACTAGGTATAAAACTACACTAATATGTCACCTCGACAACAAAAAAGTGACCTTGTTTTTTGTAGGCTTCTGTGCGTATTCCAAAACATTTTCTGACAGGCTGGATACTACCTAGCCATTGTTTAACGGTTGAAATGACATTCAATTTGTACAGTAAATTACTACATAAATTAATCATTTTGTACAAAATAATAGCTGGACAAGTTTTGAGCACATACAATTTTAAATGTTAAGAAATAATTATAACACGACATCTGGCATGTAAAAGTCGCGGCTGAGCGCAGGGCTAATGCATAAGACTCAAGCTCTGGATGGCCTTGTCCTCGGATTGTGTGGATTTGATACTCGGTCATGACACCTTGGGCAATTCTCCTAACCCCTTGCGGGTGCAATTATTGTGAGAACATTGGAGGAATGGTTTCAGAATACCTGGTCGACAGGGATTTTGTAAAGCGTGTGCGCTATCATATAGTTTTGTTTCTGCAGACTGAAAAACCCAATAAAAATGCAGGTTATTAATGGTTAAAGATCTATATTAGGTATGAGCTCTAATTCATCCAGGTTTTGTTGTTTTCTCTTATTGGGTAAAGCGTAAACAAGTTGGTCCCAAAATAGGCGGGATGTCATGAGCAAGCATCGATTTACAGCAATTTGGAGTTTAATATCTTCGCTTAGTAAGTCCTTGGGTACATCTTCAACTAATATTATAATTAAACGGTTTAGTTTTCCTGAAAGGGTTTGCGCATGGGCAACTTGAAATTCTAAAGCACACCACTCGTTACGAAGAAAACTTTCACTTAGAAATATGATCGTTCTCTTGCTAGAGTTAATCGATTCAACAATAGTCGATGCGTTGGAACTACCGATTGGGAAGTCACGATGACGAAAGCAGACAACGTAAGGGGGTGCCATTGCCTCTAACCTGGCGCATACATCCTGGATAGCCTCTTTAATGTTTTCGTCACTGTATGCAAGATATGCATCGTAACAAAATTCTCCGTCGTTCTCATCCTCTTCATCTGCAAAGTAAATTCCAATACGAGTGTAAAAGAGAACTTGAAGTACATATCTGTATCGAATGCATAAAATAATCACAACAAAGATTATAAAAATCGTGCAACAAATTGCAGCCAGCAACCCACTATCGAAATCAGTTACTATTTTTATGATGACGTCACTTCCATTCGTACAACCAAAATCTTGATCGGGTACCTGGGTGACAGGTTCCCAGACGTCTCTAGTTTCGTTTAAAACACACTGAACGTTCTGGATTTCCTGCACAATACGGAAATTTACTTGCATCCAATGTTTCAGCCACAACAAAGAACAGTTACAAATAAAGGGATTGCCATGGATACGCAACAGTTGCAACTCCTCCGTAGAATTGAACAAGCCATCTGGAAGTGTTTGTAAATTGTTGTTACTTAAGTCAATACGTTGTACTCTTTGACTTGACATAAACAAATCATCTTCTACATATTCAAGTTTGTTACCATGGAGATCTATATCCATCAGCGACTTCATATCAATCATTTCACGACTACTGAGTTCGTATAATTCATTATTTTCAAGAGACAACGTTTCAAGACTTGACAAGTCAGAAAAAGTTCCTGATGCGATTGAGGTCAGACTGGTGTTACTCAAAATGAGCGTTTGCAAATGGATGAGACCAGAAAAGCTATCGTTAGGTAAATCATATCCAAGTACGAAGCATCTAATGCACTTAAATATAACCATGGAAACAGGAAATGGGTGTGCATGTATATTACTGAGTGAGTTGATTTCCTTACAAATAATGACTGGGGCACTATCTATTGTTCTATTGTAGCAGTCACATCCTGGTGTGACACAAAGATCAAGTGGACACCATAATTCATTCTTGTCAAGTTGCATTAACTTTGTACCTTCCACATACGACGGTGTAGCACATACGTACTCATCGACGTCATCTAATTCTATCGGATAATAGTATTCTTTCCCGGTAACTCTCACAATGTAAGCTAAAAAACATCCACATTCGAATGGATTTCCCGCCATCAGAAGGGAAATTGCCGATTCTCTGTTGATATCGACAATAAACCAATTCACAAATGCCTCTGGAACATAACTGAACTGATTAAATCGGAAATCGGCGGATAACAGTTTGGGAGTCGTTGATATGGCACCAAACTCCATATGTGATAATAAATTGCACTTGAAATTAATTGTCTGTAAGAATGGTAAACTTGACACGGCCCCAATCTCAAGACTTTGAATTCTATTATATGAGAAATCAACAGTAACTAGATTAGTCATTTTCATCTCTAGAACAAATGGTGTTATTTTTTCCAACGCGTTGTGTGAGATGTTGAGTGTTACTAGCTCTCTCATAGGGGCTCCTATGGTAGGAGACTGGTTGAAGTCTACGAGTGAATTGTATTCAAGTCTAAGTTCCTTCAGTGAGGTCAGATCGTCAAAAATTCCATGCGGAAGGCTCTCTATCTCATTGTAGCTTAGGTTAAGGTAATTGAGATGCGTCAGTCCACAAAAAACACCTGTCTCCAGGTAGCGTAGTTTATTCCCATGTAGGTCCAAGTTTACCAGAGACGCTATTGATGTAAATGTCCCCTCTTCAATAAAGCTAATGTTATTTTGAGACAATTTTAGAATCTGAAGACGGCCACAACTATTAAAAGTTCCATTTAGTATCTTGGAGATTTTATTTACATTAAGATACAAACTGAATAATTGAGTCATTCCTGCAAATGCTCTCGAAGAAATAGTCACAATCTGATTGTTGTTGAGAGATAAGTTTGTAAGGTTCTTTTCCGGGTTTAAACCAAACGCAAAATCTTGTAAAATGTTGATTAAATTGGTTTGTAGACGCACGATGATGGACCCGTTATAACTACTGGAGATTTGTCCAAATGCAGGAAGGCTCTCATCCGTCAAAGATGTGTACATGAACTCAATTACCAGCAAAGAAGAAGACTCCAAAAAGGTATCTGCAGAGATGGTGTCTATCGGACAGAAGACGATTTGAAGATGACTGACTGTTTCAGCATGTTTGAAGAATGTTCTAGGTGTAAGATTGTGACTTGTAGGGTCGTTGGGACATAATACGTTGATTTGATACGTTAATGGAATGGCGTCCATTAACTCATCAAGGTCTACAACCGCGGCTGCAATAACACACTGCACTCTTGAATATAATGTTGAGTTGCTTGTCCCGTCATCAGCAGACCAAGAACATTGGCAAGTGTTGTAGTTAGGTACACAATTGACTTGGTGGTTGCCGACATGGCCTCTCTCCGACTCACAGCAACATACAACTATTATAGCCACAAAGACACAAGATATTACTGTTAACTTTGACGACATGTTTAAAACGATTAAATCATAGAAATGGCATAAACGGTTCTATTCAACCAGGGCGGAAGAAAATTGCAAACGATAATTATGGCACTCGGCTTCTTTTCTGGTTATATCACATTGTGTACACACATATCAAGTGTGATGTGTGTGATGCTTTTGGTTTCGTAATTTGATGGTATGTGTCATGCAGGGTTAGGGTTAGAGGGTTAGAGTGTCATGCAAGAGGCGGGCTCGTGTGGAGAGCGGAAGTCAACTGCATGTGCTTCGACATTCCAGTTCCTGGCTTGTATTATCTTAAGAGACATGTTCCTTTCTCTATAATTTTAATTATAGATCAAGCAACCATTTTTTTCAAAAAGGGTGAATTTTAGATTCCAAAGCATTTCCTGGCAGGCAAAAGACTACTGATCGGGCAGAAACTTACATTTGTGTCAAAAAAGACAAAACGTCCATAAAAAATAGCGAGCAAAAATTTGCGCAACTTCCAGATTGCGCTCTGCGGAACCTTTTCGCTTGGGAGAAGTTTGCGTCGGTTTCACAGTGTTTTTTTAATAGTGAAATTTTCAGTAAATTAAATGCGGGCGCTGACGAGAAACTAGTGATCTAATTTCATTGACCTTGAATGGCGTCTAAAGCTTTTCTCTGACGCACTGTAGTGCAGACCATGGAGGTAGAGTCGATGGGGCTCGAAATTTAGGAGTTGGCCTGGACGAATTCTACTACAATTACGTGGGTCCAGTTTATGCATTGAATTGTGTTACCCTCAATGGTATCACCATGACAGCCTCGCCGAAACCAAGGTAGAATTTTAGAGGGGGGGGGGGGGGGGGGGGGGTGATCAGGCACGCGGAAGATGACTTTAGCAGGGGGGCCGGGGCAGGTTCTGTTAAATTTGCCTGGTCACTCACCTTAATTATTATACACTTTACCCACATCCCCAGATCACCAGAATTGTATAAAAACGTTTAATGTACTATTCATCAGTTTAAATCCGCGATGTAAAACATGAAGTTAAAATATTTAAAAAAATAAAACTGACACGGTGTAAAGTTGATGATGGTTGATGATAAAATACTGTTCGATGCTATCTTTTTAAAGAAATGAGCATGCGCGGACCCAGGATTTTTTAAACCGGGGGTCATAACAGCGCACACAGGCTTCTCCATTTGTGGCTCAAAATAAATTTCAGGGGTGGGGTCCAGGGGCCGGCCTCACGGCCCCTGATGGGGTCCAGGGGCGAAGCCCCGGTGGGGGTCAACTTGAGCTCTGAGCTTTTGGCGTTTTGGGGTCGAAAAATCAAGCCTCCGTCGTGTGCCTAACTAAATACAGAGGAAAAGTAGAGTACTTCTGATCAATATCACTGCAAGCGTCTAATTTTACAGGAAAATTTCCTGTAACATCAACGAAGGACTCCTAGAAAATGTTAATCCCACGCTGGCTTTTGTATACACGCATGAAGGAATGGGCGCCTCCTACAGGATCCCTTCACTGTTGACCCCATACAACCCGGGACAGTTCAGAACTCATGCGAGTCCTCCGGGGATTCGAACCAGGGACCTTTAGATCTTCAGTCTAACGCTCTCCCAACTGAGCTATTTCGGCAGATATTATTTGTGAAAATTAGGTACAAATTTAAAAAAGAGTTGGGGCCGGGCGTTCCTGCTGCGCACGTGTTCATCTGTTGCATGTGCACGTGCATCTGTTGCATGTTGCTGTTGCACGTGTTGCATGTTTTGCATGTGTTGTGTCTGTTGCATGGGCGGAAGCACCGACGAAGAAAGTTCCTGGCAAGATTCCGTAAGCAAATGTATTCAAATAGCCACTTTGTCAATGTGATCTGATTATAATGGCCTACAGACTGCAGTACTATTCCCTCAGAACATATGAACAAGCCAATTATCATCAGGACAACATTTGTATAGGGGAGACCGGCCCCCCCGCATGTTTTCAGCATGTTTTCAGCGGGGGCCAGTAGCCCCCAGCCCCCGGTTCCTACGTGCCTGGTACAATTAGGGGGGTGAGTGTCCCAATTTTCCTGGGCCGCGGCGCGAGATTGTTTTTCCTAATCGAAATAATGCGACCCCGCCTTTTATAAGTACGACATATTTTTTTTTTTCATGTTGTTTGCGCCCTCTCTTGACTAGTTATTATTTCTCAACATGGCGGAACGTCAGAATCGACGACGAAAGAAGAAAGATGTAAGTACTGTGTGGTGGTGGGGGTATGCTCTACATCGTTTGGTAATGACTGTTACATTAAAAGTATGTAGTCATATATTGTGTCATATTTGTTATTGTGGAAACAATTTAAGTTATTAAACAGTCTTTAGCAACATATCAGTAGCAGCTGTTTCTGCGACGTGTGTTGGGGACCATGCTATTGTTATTAACTTATTGCAGTAAACAAAACAATACATTTTCAACGTCATACGTACGTGGCGTTGGATCATTGCATAATTGCAATAATTGCAATAATTGCACTGGTCTGTACTCCTCTCATTAGTCTTATTAAATGTTGCCACTAATGAAATAATATATTGTACTCTTTTCAAATGCCAGGTGCTGGGTACTCCTACCCCGTAGATAGAACTACACTGTATGTATATGAGTAGTGGAAATCACAAAATTTGATTTGATCTGATTGAGTTGTAACTTGTAAGTAGTCTAGTTGGATAGAGCTCTTTGAGACATTCATTTTGATACTTTACTTGTTGGGATCGGTTCATGAAAACCGGACTTATGGAAGATCAAAGTTAAAAATATTTGACCTTGTTTTAATACATTACATTTTTTTGTGACCTTGTACCAGTGCAACGTTTTCGCAGTTAAGCACAACAGCCAATTCCCCTTGCGTAATTGAACATTTCCCAAGGGCCGTATCAACGTGTTTGACAATCAAGCGCGAAAAAGCGCGACAACTAATAGTTTTAATTCAAAAAGTAATTACATAATTAAATACTCAACTAACTGTCATTTTTGGTTCATTATGGGGCCCTAAGAGGATAACTACTTACAGTTCACAATGAATTTTGAGCGCAGAAAACAAGATTTCTTGTGATTTTACAGAAAGTTTTTCACAAATACTCCAACAAAACGGACGCCAAATTGCATATCAATCGCAAGAGAAAAACTCCATCTTGAAAGTAGTTCCGTTTATTTTTATGAATGAAACGATTAACATGGGTTAAATCTCCCTCTGCACCACCGATCTCTCTATAGCGTTGTACACGTTGAGGTGGTCACAGTTTCCCATTAACAAAAAGTGGCTGCGCGGTGAACAGCGCCCTCACTCGGTATTGATTGACACTAATATGAGGTTCGATCCGCTATCGTCTCCACTACCCTCTATCATTATCTATTCTAAGTCTGAGTCTTAGACTCAAAGAGTGACATGTACAAAATCTTATTCAAAACTTTTTGCCCTTCACGTTTCTGCACCTACAGTTATTTTCCCAAACCGGATCTCGCCAAAATTAGGCTCTATGTGTTCTTTGTTCTCACAGTGAGCTCGGCGCGGGTCCAGAAATTTCAC
The DNA here is from genome assembly GCA_037783415.1 of Leptasterias polaris. Classification (NCBI taxonomy): domain Eukaryota; kingdom Metazoa; phylum Echinodermata; class Asteroidea; order Forcipulatida; family Asteriidae; genus Leptasterias; species Leptasterias polaris. The sequence goes on from JAZGTN010000108.1 coordinate 79,964, forward strand.
TCCGCAAAAAAAAAAAATCAAAAAATTACAAATTCTCACCGTTATTCAGAATCCTCGCTTTCCGTTAACAATATGGCCGCCGCTGAAATTTATTACTGGTATGCTGCGCGCTATGCTGGTAATGATTACCAATGGTTCACATATACAATGCTGGTCCACAATAACCGATGTTCTGTGCGCGAACCATTGGTAATTGTTACCAGCGTAGCGCGCAGCATACCAGTAATACATTTCAGCGGAGGCCATATTGTTAACAGAAGGCGAGGATTCTGAATATTGGTGAGAATTTATCATTTTTTGCAACTTTTTTTTGTAGTGGATTTTCTGGACCCGCGCCGAGCTCACTGTGAAAACAAAGAACACATAAAGCCTAATTTTGGCGAGATTCGGTTTGGGAAAATAACTGTAGGTGCAGAAACGTGAAGGGCAAAAAGTTTTGAATAGGATTTTGTACATGTCACTCTATGAGGGTAGTGTAGACGATAGCAGATCGAACCTCATAGTTCTACATTAGGAGTACTGGCACAGTACACTCAGATTTGTAGCTTGGCAACAAAACCAAAGCAGAAAGCTAAACATCAAGTCAACAATAATTAATTTAATTCATATTATTATTAATAATATATAACTTAAGCAGTAGAAAAAATGTAAAAAATACTTTTTTACTCTGTCATGTCTGTACTTTACATTATACAAGTTTTGGTTCAAAATCATAATATAATGCTCCATGGATTGTCATCCAAGGGACAGCTTTGTTTACCTCAAACATTGTTGCTATCTTCTGCAACTTGGCAGCTTGGCGCTCAAACTTCATGCATCTTCCATCCACTATCCACACGCTTGCAGTTGCACATGGTAAAGTTTGTGCTCCAGGTTGCAGATTGCAAATAATGTTCAGAATAATTTGGTTTATCTTTCATTACACATTAGATCAAATAACCCATTTTATTAATTTTAGAATGTGTGTTATGATTTTTGAAAGTGCTGAAAAGTAGGGTACATCTGGGCACTAGTCTGACAAAAGTGTTCGTAATTGGAGGGGTGCCTAACTGTGATGTTCTTTACTTTGTAACCCTCCAGTCTGTGACCGTTGGGAGAATGGAGGGTTACGATTATTGCAATTTCACAAATACAAGAAATCATCAGTGGAAACAGAACTAGGAAAATATGTTTTAATTTTTCAAAGGCAACTCCATTTGAAAATCTTAAAGTCTATTGTGTGGACATTTGGAAGGGGCACTAAGGCTAAAGCCAAGGCCTCCGTGTAATACCGGGCCTAATGACTACAGACTCTTCATGAAATTATGCAAAATGAGTCAACAAAGCAACTTCATTTCTTCCTTGAAATGGAGAATATGTAAACATTGTAGGCTTTTGGAAGGCTGTTTGTACATGTAGGTGGAAGCTGATTGATGGCCCAGGACGGTTGTTGTTCTTGGGCCAAGAATCACAGGGAGTCCAGATTATTGGCAGTATTTATGGGGTTAATTTCCTCAGACTTTTGATTTGAATGTGAATTTTATGACATGAATTAAGGAATTGTGATTGTATGATATGTCGATAGGAAGGGCAAGCTGAAAAACCAACTGATGAAGAGACGGCTGTTGGGAAACACCTTCGCTTCAACCTTGCCACAAAAAACAGCAACTTCATGGGCCATAAGGTGGACTATTTTACAGGTACACAAACCGTTTGTTTGTCAATAATATTTAAGTAAAATCAAAACAAATAAACTATTACTATGACCTCAAAATGTGTATAGTTTGTTGGCCAAGCAAAGGGTTAGCTGATGAACAACATGTAATGTCCAACAATTTTTACAGTACCAGCCAAAGGTTTAATTTTCAGAACACAAGTCTACCTTAGGCAGTAAAGGCAGGTCAAAACATATTCAGGAATCCAATGAGAATCAGTTTTAACTAGGCCCAGAATTACAGGGAGGTCACAGATGGCCCTAGTCTTGGTTTGGTGTCCTTTCAAAAGTTCCTAATTGGAATTTTTACCAAGGAAAATGCCATTCGCAATGAAAATGGCCTTGCATTTGCAAAAACGAAATTCCAGGCCTATTTTAAAACTATTTGGGCGTACCTCTATAGAAAATTTATAAATCAATCAATCAATCACTAATGAATGGGACCTGCTTTTCTGTTTGATTCCAGGGTCTAAAGCCATTGACATGCTTTTAGACTCTAAGTGGGCATCTGGCAAGGGCAGTACAAACATCTTATTTACAGACAGGAATTCAGTGGTACAGTTCCTTGACAGGTAGGTGATTGTTTAAGATTTATAAAGGTAGTTCTAGACCTGCTTCTTCACAGAGGCTTGGAGGCTTTGAGTTATTGCCTTATGCCCTTTGAAATGTAGGAGTAGAAACTTCAAGTTTCCTCATAGAGGTGCCTTTACTTAGGCCTAAATTTTTTTTTTGTTATGTTGGCGTAACGGGCCAGAAAAAATAGGGTAGGTCGGTCGGGATTTTATTTTTAATTATATATTTTTTTTTTCCGTCTACGAAAACGAGATGTTTTTCTAAATGTTTAAGCCGGTAGTAATACACGATAACAAAATTAAACAAGGCTACACACAACAAATAGTATACTTTTAAACTCTTGATTACATTTAATGACCGCAGATCGACACTTTCCCTTGAATGAAAACACTTTACGCTTCGAAACCGGGCGCCATGTTGATGCGAGGGGAGCTGCCGGCCGAGGTCACAGAATAGTTTATCATTTTTAGAATGTATATATATAATTTTTGTTTTGTAAAAAATGCTGAAACATTAATTAAAATAATTTATATTGTAACTAAATATTTTTTTAACACGGAATAAATAGCCAAGTATTTTTGATATTGTATGTAACAGTCCGCGCCGTGCAACAGTCTAGGATGAGGTTACCATGTTTTTCATTGTAGAGCAGCCTCGTGTTCGCTGAACCAGACTTCCAAGAAAGCAGCACATGTATTCACCATTGTGAAACGCAGCGCAGTATATTGGGAGTCGGGTACACGACTATACATGTACAATGTATCGTGGTGCATCTACATGTATCTCAGCTCCGTATGTACATGTACACGTTCATTGATATCGCGTCGCGGGCCGGCCGGCCAACGCAATTGTTCTGCGTGTTCGTTGTGCAAAACATTGTGCACTCCAAAGTTCCCATGCGCGATCGTCAGACAACACAACAATGAGAAACGGTCAGAAATGGTTTCAAAAGTATTTATAACTAACTTATATCGAATTTAATTATTAAATTTCTTCCCTTGAAAAAAAAAAAATATCCAGGGTCGGCTGTATTTTTAGGGTCGGTCGGGTTACGCCAACATAACAATTTTTTTTTTTTAGGCCTTAGAGGAAAATTGCCTTGCCCTACAAGAACAGAATGTGACGCCTATTCCATGCATTAAGTATGATGTAATTCCACTGTAATCTCCTGCACCATGCCATAATGTAAAATGTCAATGTTGTATTTGATACCCTTCCAGTGCAAAGTTTGTTAACACCCAAAAACATCCAATACTAGATATTGCAAGTATATGGGTCTGTTTATTTGTGTATGGGAAATTTTTAGTTCATTACTAAATGTTAGTGATATTTAATGAAAACAGCGTTGAATTTGACCTGTTGAAAAAACCTTGTGACATCTAATTGGCAGCATGTTTCTTCTTGCTGTGACAACCCTGTTTAATGTTTTGATTTTTGTTCCAGACTTTTGAAGAAGGGGATGTTCCATCGTGCCCTAAAAGTGGTGAAGAAAAATAAGAAAGATGAGAAGAAAGACAAGATTCATGGAGATGTACTTGTAAAGAAGGAAGAAACTAAAAGCAAGAAAGACAAGAAACAAGAGAAAGAAATTAAAGAGAAAGAGGTTACAGATAGGGTACGTTGAAATTATCACGGCCTAATTTCATAAAGCTGCGTAAGCAGAAAGTATTGCATAAAATGTTTCTGCTAAGCAAAAATAAGCAGACTACCAGTCACAGATGGTACATGTGACTTGGTATTTGGCTGGTAGTCTTATTCTTGTAAGTATAATATTGTTTTTGTGCTTAAGGCACCTCTATAAAATTGGGCCCCCTTGGCAATAGTTATCTCGGATTTTATATGGACGTACATATTTACTTATGATATGAGAGCACCATATTCATAAATACATGTAGGATGCTATTGTTTACCCTTACACTGATGCTTGATAAACACTGTGTACTCATGGCTTGCTGGGAAAAAACCCACAGGCCACTGGATGGGATTCGAACCCACGACCCCCTTCACTCTAGAGCACATGTCTTAACCACTTCACTTCGGTATTTTAACAAGATTTCTGCGCCCACACACAGTATTATGTTTCTGAACTTTTTGGAGCTTCTTGAGTAAAAGTTTCCCATTGAAAATATTGTTGTCACAATGAAGCCCTGACATGGCAAAGATTCTCGTAATTAGCTCAGGGATTTGCTATTGTTGTGTGAGAGAATTAAGGAGGCACTCATCAAGATTTGCAGAACAATCGGCCATGAGCCATGGCTGAAAGTAATCTGCCATGGTATGCTGGAGTCTCGGAACGCTCGGACTAACCTCCCAATTAGCCAAAATTGGCGACGACCAATGGTGGCAGCCTGTCCATTTTTGTATTCCACATTTGTCTAGAATGGGGAGTTCCATAATACCCCCCCCCCCCCCCCCAAAGGGATTTTACAAGGCAAGTTTTCTAGAACTTTTTGTCCCTCTTTGTGGGGGTTATACAAAGTGTGTCACGGTAGGTGCCTGTCTGTGCACGATACACAAAGGAAAGTCCGGGTGGATAAAAACAGATTCTGTCAGGCTGGTTGATCTACATGTACCACAAATTTAATCTTCAAGTGTTTCATGTTTTTATTACAGGAAGAAGGAACACCAAAAGCCAAGAAGAGCAAAGAAGGCAAGAGGAAGATAAAACTTGAGCCCACAGAAGATCAGTTCTTCAAAGATGGAAGTGATGTGAGTGGTCTTCAAGAAATCTCATCTCTTGTTGCAAAAGTTATAAGTTAGCCCCCACACCCCCACAGTCATATCACTCAGGGATTCGAATTCGGGATTTTCAGAATGAGTTCTGTGGGCGGTTTTTGTTAAATGCAAACACCAATTTAAAAAAAAGTATTTATTGATTAACTAGTTTATTTGTTTTTATTGTCAAAATAAAAGTGGTGGCATAAAAATAGGGTCAGGCAGTTAACCGGAAGCAGAACTATTTATTAACTTGTTTTGCAATAATAAATTATCATTGATTGCATAATATCGTTGATGTATATTAATTGTATTATATATAATGCTTCGTAAGAAGTAATGAAGGTTTCATAATAGATCTGACAGGTCTCTCTCAGCTTCGTGTACAACACTGACAGTCATTATCAAACTCTCATTTATTATGAAATGAAACATACACTAGTCTTCTGCAGTATCTTTAAAATTGTCATTACTGTGTTTTATTTTGCTTCTACTTTTTTTCTCTGGCAGGCCTATGTGTGGATTTATGATCCAATTAAACCCATGTACTATGTATATGGTTTATTGCTAGGTGAGTTTAACACTTAACATTGCTTTATTGGTGTATTAACATTAGTTTTGTAGTTTGACATTAATACTTGTACAAACTTAAGTCTGTAACTTCTACATTGCTGTGAAGTCAGCACACTTCCATTTATGCTTCCTTTAATAGCTTGATATTGATACGCAATACTTCAATTCCAGTATCTGTTGTGTCATGGCCGAGCAGTCAAGAGTACCAGACTCAAGCTCTGGTGTTTCTGATCAGCAGAGTGTGGGTTTAAGGCCCAGTCTTGACAATTGTGCCTTTAAGCAAAATACTTAACCAATATTGCTGCGTCCTTCGGATGGGACGTAAAGCTATACATGTAGGTCTCAAATGTTGTGTAAGAGAAGAGGTTTGCCACAGTGTTTCTGGTAGTGGCAGCTGAATGCACCGCAGCACCTTGTGAACCGTTATAAGGTGCGACATAACTGGGTCTTATAGTTCAAACATAGCAATGCTTATCCTGTTGAAAAACAAATAATGAGCCCTTTAATACGCCCCTAGGGCTGTGGTAAGAACCCAGTATTATTATTATTATTATTATTATTATAACTGTGTAATTTGATTTCTCTATTAACGTAAACGATTCTTTCAATCCTCCATCTTTTCAAGTTGACCAACCATTTTAAACCATTCAACTGCACAGGTTGTGTATGGTGGCACAACTATGCACAGTGTAGCTAGATGTATTTAGATGAAAATGACTAATAGTACTGGGGTCTTATATAGCGCACGTATCTACCAATAAAGTACTCAAGATGTTGGAACAAAGAGAAGACAGGTCTTTGAGTTTAATGATACAGATTTATGCAGCACCATATAAGGGTTAACAAGGTACTGCTAGGAACACATGGGCAACCCCCTTCTCTAAGCAATAAGTGTACTAGGTTCTTTTTACATGCTTTACACATAGTTTATCTATCATTCAAAACCACAGTGGTATGATATTGAATGGTCAGACTGTTGGAAATTTAATCCAAACAAACTGATAGCAAGATTGAGATATTATCCATGTCATCCATTAGGTAAACAATTTATTACGACTGCGTTATTCACACTTTTAAAAAAATGTTTTGTTTTTGTAGTTGTTGGAGCGATAGCAGTTTGTTTGTTTCCTTTGTGGCCACCCTGGATGAGAGCTGGGACTTACTATTTAAGTCTTGGTGGGGCTGGTGTGGTGGGAAGTGTACTGGCTCTAGCAATTGGTAAGTTCATCATGTATAAAGACAAGTTTGCTTTGATTTTGTACTCATTGGAAAAATTGGTTTGTTGAGAACAAAGAGAACTGATGAATAGTGGTATCTTGGCGTGTACATACCAGCACCGTTTTATTGAACAATTATGTGTTCTGCATTTTGGAGTTTTTTCTTGCCAAAACCCTTACCCTCCCAAACCCTTCATCTTCTTTGCCAAAGTGAAGGATTCAGAAAGACTGAGGGTCTTGGCCCCCAAATAAATTGCTTATCACTGGGTCAGGCATTTTAGGGATATACACATCATCTGACGTGACGTGGTTAAACTGCACAAGTGCTATTAAACTGTACAATAAAGGTTTACTACTGCAGAGTTTTCAGTTTCATTAAAAAAAGAAAATCTCTTTAAAACATTCGTTTACATTTTGACATGGCCATTCCTTCTTGAAAACGGTGGTGAGGACACTATGTTTGAGATTTGTTAAGATGATAAGACTTTTTGTGATCTATTCTTGCAGTGCGCCTTGTAATGTTTGTCCTTCTATGGGGTTTTACCATTGGGCGATTTCATCTCTGGATATTTCCAAATCTTCTTGCCGATGTTGGAATACTCGAATCATTTCAACCTGCCTATCAGCTCGACGTCAACAAACCAGATACAAAATCTTCCAATACCACAACTTTGACAACTGAAGAAGAGAGAAAAGAAACAGAGGGAGGAAAAGGAGTAGCTAGTGAAGGAGTACAAGAGGAGGATCCAGATAAACAGATTGAGGAAGATGGAGAGGAAGAAGAAGACGATGGAAGTCGCTCCAGTTCTAATCCTGATCATCAAGATGAGTTTGAATTTATTGAGCAAGATGAGGTGTCTGCTGCATCCGAGGAATCACAACAAAATATTTCTAGACAATAACTCATACTTTCTATTGTAAGATTGAGCAAATAAATGTTCACAGATTTACACTTCATAACACATGGTATAAAGACGGTCATGGTGAAAAACTTCCCTTGAAATATTTTTGCCTGAAATGCTAGTTTTTGAGAAATTAGTAAAATGATAGTTTTGATCTTGCGAGCCCAAATCCAGATGTTTGTAAACAGTGAAAACATATGAGGGGGTTTTTCACTTTTTTCTTGTGACTCTGATGACCAATTGAGCTTAAATTTTGACAGGTTTGTTATTTCAAGTTTTTGACAATTGCCAAAGTTGTCTACCAATGTTTACCCTTCTCATTCAAGCCTGAGGTGACCCACCAAAAGAAATTCACACCATTCTTACATGATTAAGCAGATTTTAACAAAAGCAGAATCAGGTGGAATAAACCTTCTGCAATAAATAAGCAGAAATAAATGGTTGCTGTGTCAGGTTTAATACCCGAAGACTCTGCAAGTATCTCAATTTCAAATATTTTGGGTCTTTGGGAACATTGTTTAAAGGCACTGGACAAGTTTGGTAATTGTCGAAGACCAGTATTCTCACTTGGTGTATCCCAACATATGCATAAAATAACAAACCTGTGAAAATTTGGGCTCAATTGGTCATCGAATTTGCAAGAGAATAATGAAAGAAAAAACACCCTTGTTGCATTACTTTGTGTGCTTTCAGATGCATAATAAAAGGCTTCAGCAAGAAGTCTTTTATTATTTGAGTGAGAAATTACCTCTTTCTCAAAAACTACGTTACTTCAGAGGGAGCCGTTTCTCACAATGTTTTATACTATCAACAGCTCTTCATTGCTCGTTACTAAGTAAGTTTTTATGCTAACAATTATTTTGAGTAATTACCAAGTGTCCAGTGCCTTTAACAGAGGAAGGAAATCAAATCATGCACATTAGCATGTCTCAATGTTGGAATATTGTGTGACTGTACTTCCTATGTCTGTTCTTGAATTTCTGGGGCTTGCATAACATTGATGAAAACGTGAATGTGGACATTGCTTTGTGAAAGTTACAATGATACATTACAGATCTATTTGGCTTTAATAACAATGATCAGTTCTTATACAGCACTTTATCTAGTGGCCTCTCACTCTCAGTGTGCTTATTATGTAGTTATTACAGGTATGCTAAGTTTGGGAATTATGAGACCCGTTTATTTAACATCTTGTACCATTTACATGGTCATGTCATGCATGTGGTGCAATCTGCTGCCAACTACATCAAACACCAGAGCAAACACAATCTATTAGTGAGAAGTATACTTGTTTCTTTTACATGCATTGCACAACATATGATCAGAAACACCAAAGCTTGAGTCCAGTGTGACTGCTTGGCCATGACACGCTATAACCTGTTGGTTAATTAACCAGTAGTGTTTAGCAATATCCATGTGTTGTGCTCAATAATCAATGAGGCTTCTGGCCTCCAAAGCTGGGCTTGCTTGTACAAATGGTACATGTACATTGTACATAGATTGACCTATACCTGTTGATTAATCCAAGATCCTTTGCGTGTAGAAAAAGCCTCCTGTTGGAACCTACACTTGAGGTAGCTTAAACAGCTGAGCTTGTAAATCTTGTAAAAAAATATTAAATATTTATAAACATGAAATGGCAGTTCAGTTTCAGATAAATCATGTTAAAGATACATCGTAAATGTTACCAAACTTAAAGACGAACTTGAACCAAAAAGGGCAACAAATGATCTTTGCTGAAATGCATTTGAAATGTTTTCAATCAATTTAAGGAAATTGAGGTCACATGAAATTAAACAGATTTTAATTCTGTGAAAAACAATCATTTTGAATACCCTTCTCCGATGCTTTTCAGAAAGATTCATGAACAGCCCTGTTACGTCATCACTCCTGCTACGTCATGTGTGGGAGCTCCAATTTGTATAGCAGCTTTGTTACAGTATGCAGTAAGCAAACTCCAACACATGGTGTCAAAGTATTGTCATTTTGATGCATGCTGTCAACGGCAGAAGTGTTTCTAGTTTTTCAAAACCTTTAGGTTAGGGTCTATTTTTTGATCTATAGTTACACAAAGTTCAGAAGTGTAAAAATATCTAAATAACATTTAAATAATAAACAAATTACACATTAGAAACAAGTTTAAATAGCATTCTCGTTAAAACAGGTTCCGCTCAAGTACCTGTTTAATGACCCAAACAAATGTGAGGTACTTTTTTTAGGGATTGAAGAAGTTACAAATGTTCCTTTCAAACAGAAGACGAACAAAACTACAGTTGTTGGGGTGTTTCACACAAAAAACCAGTTGACTTTTTGTTAGAACTGACGGTATAATAATGTGACTGGTCAAGTATTTCTGCATTTTCATTAAATCAATGCATAATTCATGATGGTAATTTGTGATGTCATCTTTGTTGTCATCTTCGTTTAGGCCTACATTTTATCCAATAGAGTAATACAATTACTTTTTTGGTTTTTTGTTCCTGTTCTGTTTCTTTGTTGGCTTATTTTGTTTTACTTATTTCATTTTATGGCATATTTAAAGAACTTAGCCGCATATTTTAAAAACCTTAGGCCTAGTGTATTTATCACCATGTTTGTTAATTCTCCCATGCCAGGTTTACTTGACTCAGTCATTGTTTGTTTTAGTTTTTTTATTTTATTTTATTTTATCGATCTATGAAAATTAAAGTAAATAATTTTGCAACTGTATCTTGCAGAAAGAAAGGTTTATGTGATGTGAATATTACTAATAATTACTTGATTTAACTATTAGGCTATAAGCCACCCCACATGGACCCCTCATTTTGTTCCACATGCCCATTATGAACCCCAGGTTGTTGCCATAATGGGATACCCCAGATTTTACCCAGGTTGTTTTTCCCCCAGGTTGTTTTTCCCTAGATGGGCGCTAGATATATCCCATAAGGGTTATCTGGGCCAACCCATGGGACCCATATGAATCTTGGGTGCATGATCAGGGGCCCCCCTTGCCTCGGCCCCATATGAATCTTGGTTGCAGGATCCAGTGGGGCCCATATGGGTATTTCTGGAGAGAAAGGAAAAGGAAAGTGAATTGGCATAAATACTGATAACATTTTTGTCAATGTGTGTGGCGGGGACTAGCTGTCAGAACGTAATACACCAGATGGTGGACTGTACTCTAATGGAAGAAGAAGAAGGAATTTGTGTTCATTGTCAAACAGCGCCCTCTACTTCAGTGACTATTTTCAGTTTTTTGTGTGTTTTCGCCGTGTATATCGGAACGTGTGTCAAGTACTAGTTTGAAGTACCACCAGCCGTATTACTAAGTACTATGTATGTGTTAATATGTTTTCCAAACAGCCATGTTTTTTCATTTTCTTTGAATGTTATATTTCATTTTTTGAGTAATTCTGACAATTCTTTTAACTTTAATACAATTTTAAACAGTTAACATGAACTACACGTTTTGTCTAATTGTGCAGCTGATTGTAAAGTAAGGCAATTCCGAAGAAGTGATATTAAAAAAATGAAGAAACGTCTTTATTCGTACAGCCTTATGAAGGTAAGTTTAACTTTATTTAACATTGAATACCATGGCATGATGGAATAGTGTTTATTAATAGAATATATTGATAATATATAACAACAAACAAGTTTCTTCTTGACACAAAAAACGGGACGAATGTCATAAATGTTGTACGGATGTGTACACAAACACGCGTGCACAAACTACTCCTACTGTACAGCCGATTTTCATCATGTGGAATTAACTGCATTCCATTGAACTGTTGCTGAATGTATGGAGTTTGTTCACAACACACGGGGTCAAATGCGGGCGGGCGCGCATATCTGACCGACATTGTTTGTTGAAAATGATAGATTTTATATTAATTATAATAATAATATTAATAGTAAATTACGGTATTAATTATTTAACTTTTAGTTTAGAGTTAGACCTAGAAGTAGAATTAGACCCAGTACTGGGGCGCTGTACTCATTTTTTGAAATTTTGTCCTTTAATCTTTCGTACCAGCGCCCCAGGAAATACATACGTCGCGATTCTGCATTCCCTGATATGGCATCATTTTGAATAGGGAAGCCACAAAAAATTCCTCAGAACGACAAAAATACCCAACAAAATTGCTTTAAAAACGCCTACTGGCTTCTTGATATGTCTAAGGTGAAACATCAGGTATTTAAATGTACTCATGATTTTGTTTTGTGCTGCAATTTTACGTTTTTGTCGAGTAGATCGGTGAAAATGGCGGGCAGAGTCTCATTTTGCCCGAATCAAATATGGCCACTGCCGTGGAGTCCTACTAAATACCGTCAACTCACCGTCAACACGCACGATACCGTCAACACGTCGTCAACACCTCCAATATACATTTTAAATCGACAAAAGAGGCATAGAACTGTAAAGTATGGGCTAAAAGAGAATATTCATGTAACATAGGTTTGAGGTTACATTTCTTTTATGAAAATTGGGTTTATTTCACGCGAAAAAATTATCTCTAAGCAGCATAGCCGTTGGCCACCATCTTGCCTTCTCGCGGAGGTTGGACTATACCATTCATGTATGGGTGTGCAGGTGCCAGATTGACACGTAACGACCGCCCTCTATTGGTGTATTGTGTAATATTATTGATCCTTTAGCGTAATGGTATGGTACCGTGCGTGTTGACAGTGAGTTGACGGTATTTAGTAGGACTCCACAGCAGTGGCCATATTTGATTCGGGCAAAACGAGACTCTGCCCGCCATTTTCACCGATCTACTCGACAAAAACGTAAAATTGCAGCACAAAACAAAATCGTGAGTACATTTAAATACCTGATGTTGCACCTTAGACATATCAAGAAGCCAGTAGGCGTTTGTTGGGTATTTTTGTTGTTCTGAGGAATTTTTTGTGGCTTCCCTATTCAAAATGATGCCATATCAGGGAATGCAGAATCGCGACGTACATGTATGTATTTCCTGGGGCGCTAGTACGAAAGATAAAAGACAACATTTCAAAAAATGAGTACAGCGCCCCAGTTACTGGGTCTAACCTAGAACTAGCCCTGGTGGTAGGACGTCAGTCAGTGCCACTCACTGACGTCTCCTGGGTATAAAGATCCTGTACAATGCGAACAAAATTTTAGGTACAAATTTTTCATATTTTTACCTGATTTGAGAAGCTGAAACTCCATTCATATATTCTTGGTGTCCATAACTACACTTTTTATGGGTTGACAACTGACAATAAATAAAATGACATTATTTCCGAAAAGTCTGAGTTGTGCACTAGCGATGTGACCATCGTGTACCAATTGACTGTTAAGGCTCATGTGCGCATGCGCGATATGCATAGCATCTACAAAGAACGCGCATGCGCGTAAGCATTCTCAAGTGGTTCACAAGCTGTCAGTTTAGGCTGTCGCAACGAATGCGTCAATTTCCATTTTATTTTCACAATAATGTCATCCAAGGATAAAATTTACAATTCTGAATAGAGCAGGCGTAAAGTTCAGGACACGAGGAATATGTGAGTCAAGTTTCAGCTTCCTCAAAAAGGTAAAAATATGAAAACAAATTGTTAATTTTTTTTTCGCAATGGCATAGGACCTTTATACCCTGGACTCCGTCGCGTTGTATGCAACGGAGGAGTCCAACCTGGGCTAGACCTGGCACTAGCAGTAGCATAGCCCCATGATTAATACTGGGCCAAACCACTGGATTGGCCCTATCCATCCATGGGGCTAAACTTCTAGAAACTGGAGCCTTATAGTTTTTAGAAGTAGAGCTACATGTAACTTAGACCCAGTAACTGGTGACTGGGGTGCTGTACTCGTTTCTTGGCTTTTTTTTGTAGCAAACTAGCATGCAAAGGAAGACGATAACAAAAACTACCACCAGCTTGTACATTATTGGAACCGATGTGACTTCTTGGTTTGTCGCAGGTGTTGTGTATGTCACAGCGTGTTCCCAATGTGGTACATGTATGTGGTTTGCATTACTTGTAAGTTAATTTCTTTTAAACGGTTAGCGTGTAACCGGACATTCCGTTTGTTCATTGTGTACGTGTGTAACCTGCAGAGTCTTACATGAGTGTTAATGCAGTCAAGGGCACTGACATTATTGTATGATACTGATGATGAAACCAACACAACAAACATACGGTGGTAGGCTACTCAATACATTCTAGACATACATGTATCTGCCTTCGGATGGGACATAAGCCAGATATGTGGGTCCTGTCTTTTTTGCATGAAAAGAACCCGGTAAACTTATTGTTAAGAGAAGAGGTTTGCCTCAGTGTTTCTGGCTTAGAAAGGGCTCAAATTTTGGGGGAAAATTTTCCAAGACCGCATCACTTTTAAAAAAAACGTTACTGTGCCCTCTCTCATCCTGTTCATGCTTGACCAGGCCCCGGTCATACATGTATCCATCCAGACCCATCATTGTTGTTGAATTGAACTCTTACAATTGTGTGCCATCTTGTTCAAGGGGTTCATTGTAGATTTGCTGAATCAAACACTCATTGCCAGCTACATCTGGGCACTCAAACGTCACAAATGCATCTTGTAGTATGCTTACTATTGGGTACACAATGTTTTAAACTACATGTACACAGGCCTGATACTGCATCCAATGGAGGGCATAGAGGCAATGCCTTCATACCCCTGGTCATTGCTTTGATGCCCCTTGAAATGTAAATTTACATTTCTATCATAGAGGTGTCCTCCGCCTTGCCCTCTTACAGGAACCATGGAGGTGATCATAGTACGAGGCCTGGAAAAGGCATTGATAACTAACTCCATTATTAGATAACTAACCGGAAACAATTCATTTAATTAATTGTACTGATTTAGATAACCACAGACCATGGGGCAGTAATGGTTATTGTACTGATTTAGATAACCACAGACCATGGGGCAGTAATGGTTATTGTACTGATTTAGACCACCACAGACCATGGGGCAGTGGAATGGTTAATGTACTGTTTTAGACCACCACAGACCATGGGGCAGTAATGGTTATTGTACTGATTTAGATAACCACAGACCATGGGGCAGTAATGGTTATTTTACTGATTTAGACCACTACAGACCATGGGGCAGTAATGGTTATTGTACTGATTTAGATAACCACAGACCATGGGGCAGTAATGGTTATTTTACTGATTTAGACCACTACAGACCATGGGGCAGTAATGGTTATTGTACTGATTGTACTGATTGTACTGGACATCCTTGGTTGGTCAAAATCCCTGTTGTTTAAGTTTTTGGTGACAGCGTGTAGACATACTCACACACAGTTTTGTTAACGTCAAGCATACATGTCAAGTTGCAGATGGCAGAAATAAATTGAGCTACACTGTATGTGAGCTATGTAATTTTAATTTCTCTTGAATTGATAAACCAACTCAGAATTGCTTTTGAACTGTTCTTGATTGACATTAATGAAAAGGTCTGGTAACACTTTCTCTTTGGTATCTACAACATAAGACCATTGTAAATTTGTGTATTAGTCTACGAAGTCGAAGGTCTGCATTGTGAATGGAAACCATGGTACATGTACATATGTAAAAAATACAAAACCCTAGATATTACACTGTTAGGTCAAGGTCTTCGGAAATGCCACCCTGCCGAATGATGATTGCTTCCTCAATCTAACTAGCTGCAGACATCCTGAGCTGGTGTTAAAGTTATTGCAAATGTTTGCATAACTCCATTTCAAGTAACACTCACAACTCAAACATTAGTTAATGGGCTGACGTTTCGGCCCAGGCAGAGTCTTTCTCAAAGGCAATGAATCGAACATTGGATGAAATGCATGACTGTGACCACCTCTAAAAGAGGTCTTTACATTTAAATGCAAAAAAGATTTGTATACTTTTTTTACCATTGCAGTGAGCCAGTGTTCCTCTTGCAACCAGTGTGATAATCTAAGATTTCTATTCTTTTTTTACCATTGCAGTGAGCAAGTGTTCCTCTCACAACCAGGTGATAATCTCTGTTGATATGAGGTTAATGAATCCACGATACTTTTCCCGCCTCCTAGTAGTCACCTTTGTCCTGGTGCTGTCCAATTTCTTGACCTATCGCTTGTCGTGTATTGGTAAAGGAGACAGTGGGACAATCACAAGGAGTAAGACTGAACAACGGAGTCAAGAGGTTGAAAGTGAATATTTACAACGACCGAGCCTCGGTCAAAACCTAAGATATCATCAAGTAAGTAAAGTGTTATGTTTTAATCAGCACCCATCATCCCAGTTGTAGAAAAAAGAACTCTGGTGTTACTACATTCAACAAATAGCTGTTTAAGTTATCTCACCAATGGGTTTTTATTAAACTCAGTAAATAAAGCACCGCTGCTTACTCGCTGACATTTTGTTTTGCGCATGCGCGAATTTCGGTTGGTTGACGAGCGCCCTCTTGTGTCGAAATCGTAAACAAAACATAGCCTTCCAACCGTTGAAAACGTTTCGGGGTCATCGCGATCTTCGACCAATTAAAAGCAAAGATGGAAAACTAAACATGAATATGCAACGTATGTAGTTAGCTTTTGAATAATAATAAGATTGACCTCCCCTCATCGCAACGAGTTAAATGCCGAAGCATGTTCGAGTAATTACGCTCGCCATCGGGAGTGTTTTGACGGTTGTAATGGCGTTTCTCAAGTTGCGATGGTGGGATTTTGAGTCAAATTGATCCTTCAAAACCTACGTAACGTGAATTTTCTTAATGAGAAACAGACCTCACACGTACATGTACATGTAAGTAATATATATCAAATAATGTATTCCACTCAAAATTGAGAGAGCAAACCCTTTGAAAACAATTTCCTGTTTATTTTTGTAACACCATGACGACGCTCAGTGAAGCATTTTTATCAAGAGTATATATGCACACAAGCAATGGGCAAACGTCGCTTTGTGTGTATGGGACGTGTGCATTGTAATGTACATGTACAATGCGTTGTGGCAATTTTCAGGCATGGAAAAATTATTTATTTGTATGCTTTGCGTGTACATTAAATTATGGAACTTCATGCTTATGGAACATGTTATCATTGTTTAGTCCTCCTAATGATTGATGATAATCCAAAGTGATTAACTACTGTCTGAGGAGAGCTGATCGTGATGCATCACACGTGCATGATAACTGACATGTCACAACAAAGTCGGGTGTAGACCTACATGTAGGCCTAAGAAAAACGTGTCTAAACGTGAAGGAAATAGTATAAAAAGGGAATATTTGATGCATATTACATATGTACACAAGAAGCATATTTGGCTGAAATGAAGATTGTCCCAGATGACCAACAATATTCCTTTTTTTGGGTGGGGGGGGAATTCTTTTTAATCATCACTCAGATCATAATTAGTGATTACTTTTAATAAGCCCCATATACTGTACCTGCTATAGGCCTATTAAATAAGATGCCCTTCATCTTCAACTCATCAAGTAAAGATGACCGGTTAATTGGCCATATTGCATACACATACATTGTAATACGCTTCATGAAAAATGTAGGCCTACCTCCGTACCTGTATTTTTGTGCAAATCTTCTGATTGACAATGACATTTTTGGGGGGAGATCAATTCTTTCTGGATGATTTTTTCCTAGGTTTTCGTTTTGGGCACAGATCTGCAATGGAGGGGTTAACGCTGATGAGGTGTTCCCGCATCAAGCACTCAAGCTTGTAGAGGTCAGGGTCTTTCTGCTTTGTGTTTCGTGTTGCACCAAATCTTCGTTCCAAGATGTTGAACACGGCATGCATGGACTCCCCGCCTTGCTCACATAGAAGATGTTGAGGATTTGTTGTAAACACTTCTTAAACAGTCCAAGCAGAACACATGGTGGCATGGGGTCTCAACTGGTCTATTCAAAATTTTGCAGCAAATGGTACATTGTATTGACAACTCGTCAGTTGTGAAGTTTTCACCAACAAATGTGGTGGTTGTCTCTGCCAACTTGCCGAACACTTCATCTACTACTTGTTTAGCTGTTTCTTCATCTGTATTCAGTCTCTCTAGTCTGGCATACTTGGCCCCTGGCCGTCCAGTTGTATTGCCTTCTAATTTTGCACACACAGTGCATGGTCCTCTTTCAGGATGGGGAGGCCAATCATTGGGGGGGGTTATGAGGTTTTGGCAGGAAGAGGTTCGAGTAGCAAAGGTGGCAAATTTGTGAAGGATGGCGATGTTGTTCATCAGCGGTGATGTCAATTCCATATTTTACTTTTATCTTTTCAGAGTAGTCACTGCATCTTTTTGTTTTTTTGTTTTTGTTTTTCCATTTTGTTATGGAATTTCCACATACTCTGCATTTATTCAGATTATAGGTGTGTTCATGGGCGGTGTTCATAATACTCAATTGATCTAAAAAAAAAAAAAGTAAAAATGCATCGTATAATTTCTGTTTAATATAATCTGTAATAATATTTATTGTTATCTTTTGTCTATACAATTATTTTAAGTGTATATTTCAAATGTTAAACTGTAAAGAAAAAAAAACCTGAAACAAAGGGGAATGATTTTGCATTTGTGTGACATGACATTAAACAAGTAATTTATTTTAAGCTGGTGTAAAAGTTATTCACAATAAAGAAAGTCCTCCTTTTCTACCCCTACTTTGAACATCGGTCTAGTTATCACTATACATACAGTAATATACATGTAGGCCTACACAGAATCAATGAAAGACTTTTTTAAAGACTTTTTTTGACATATCCACTATTCCCTAAATAATATTTTATCAAAAAGAATAGTGCTTGTCCAATATAATAATCATTTTCATGATTTATCTCACTGCAGTCAGTGGTACTTATACAAAATGGATCGTACATTGTGCATCGTATGCGTACGTGTGTGTAGTTTGTACATGTACATGTATGTACATGAAACATCTCTTGTGTGCACACTGTGGATGTGAAATAGTCGGACGAGTCAGAAAAACGTCGGGGGAATCCCACTGATTTTGATTAATCCAGAGGGTTTGCTGCTATATTAAACGCAATAATTGATAGAATAATAATTTTCCTCTATAAAAAACATTGTTTTAATATCAGGGAAATTCAATTTCACTCACAAACGCCAACAAAACTCACCGTTTTACGTCCGATTTGGTCTCGCAATAGCAGACGGCAAGCCCAATATTTACAAGGGTTTCCCGCGGTTAAGGAGACGAATGACACATGTTTCAGGCATTTATTTTAATAAAGGGGGTTTAAAGAGCTGTAATTGGTTAAAATCCTTTCCAAATATAAATATTCAGTAACCTTTTGACCGGGTTATAGAAACAACGACAGGGTCACGGCTATGAATAATTCATCTCATGTTGACCTTTCTGAAAATCTCGCGCATGCGCAAAACTAAATGGCACTCGATGTAGCGCTCTGAACAGCAGTGAAAGGGAAGAACTGGAAAGATTAACATACAGGTCTGATACCTAGTTCTTGTCCCAAGGGCAAGACGGTTTTTCATTGTTATGGGCACTTCTACTTAGTTCCAGGAGGAAAACAAAAGTTTGTACTGGAACATTTCAAAGGGCACCAAGGCAATGCCGTAGAGCATGAGACAATTGGCTCTGTTGCCTTCTAAAGTATCAGGCCAGACATTCCAGTGTAAACACAGTGTTGCAATGTTTTGTGATTTAATATTGGATATTAGCATGAATGCTAAGTATTAAATGATGTCTTTTGGAGTCTTTGCTTTTGATATGAACTTCAATATATGATACAATGTACTTCAATTTTTGAACACCTTTACTTCTTCAGCAGTGTTGTATTTTTAATCTTAATTGAAATAACATGTTACTGTATGAACATGATGACTTTTGACCATTTTGAGTTTTTGATTTTATGAGCACTATAACACTCGTTTGAATTATTGATGTTGATGAAAACTGAAACAATGGATATATACATTAATGTATTTCTAATTTGAAAAACTGATGCTTTAAATTCAAAGAAAAAATGCTGGAATGATTTGTGTTGTTTATTTTTATTTTCATGTACATGTCTGCATGTGTAGGCCTAAGTAATAATACTTGATTGTTGTCTATTTCAAATGGAATTCGGTATGAAGTAAAATGAATTCCATCTTTGATAGGGCAAGGCCATTTTCATTTTTCAGGGAGCTCTTCCATTGGAAGTTTATCATGTTTATCAGGGCTCGAAATTAACACTGGACCGATTTTTCCCCCAAATTCGAGCCCTGTTTATGGCCAAGATCCATGGCCTCTTGTATAATTCCAAGCCAGCTCAATATGTGTATTTGTTTGTATTTGATGTGAAGGTAACACAGATTGTTGTGTGTTTGAAGTTTGAACACATGTTATTGGCATCTGTGGCCGAGCGGTCAAGCATGATTGACTCAAGATTCCCTGTTTTTGAATAGGCAGAATGTTAGTTTGAGTCTCGATCTTTCAGATGGGACATAAACGTAGCCACGCTGGTCGGCGCCTGTCGGGTGTATCCGGCACTAGCTTTTTGCAGACCACCACACAGACTAAATGAACATCCTACTGACCTAAAATGAACTACCTCTTTTGTGCTGTCGGTCGCATGTTCAGTTTGAACCGGAAGCTTTTTTCCCCAGTTGTCAATGATTATTATAAAACACCTTTTCTACCCAGACGAAGCCGACATTTAAAAAATATAATGGAGATCCTTTTCTTTATTTAAACAGCCACAGACATTATCTAGGCCTGACCTGGGAGAATGATTGACACTCCTATTGAGATCCAATTACCCTTACATGTATCTTAATCCTCTGCAGTTTGTTATACAATTGTTTTAGTTTGTAATACTCTTGCTTCACTCAAAAGACAAGTGGTTCTTCTAAACCTGGAAAGTGTGTTGACATCTGCTGGCTTATAGTTTTACGGTTTGTTTATCAATAAGATAGATTTATCAATATCTTTTTCATGCAAATTGTTTCATCATGTTAACCAAACCTCTGGCAATTTAAAAATTAGTTTTTATTAAATTTTGTGTAAATATGACTGTTTTTCAGGGTAACTAAATGCATTATGGTGTAATTTTGATTTACAACTAATAGTTTATTAATGTGCCATTTTTAAAACTACATTTTTGGCCTTGGTGCCCTACAAATGTATCTACTGGCCTTGGTGCCCTACCTACTGGCCTTGGTGCCCTCCAAAATTTTGCTTGCTCCAAGGCCAAAGTGGCCTTGCCCTAAAAAAAAAAATAATAATTCGAGGCCTGTTGAATCACTGTCATCAAGTTTAAAATAACAGATTTACATACATTATACCTGAAAATGCATTACAAAAATACATAAGTTATGTCTCAGGAAACCCATACAAATCCATTTTAAAGCAGTAAAACCAAAAGCTTCCCTCTATTTTGATTGTAAATTAGTCGGCACTCAACAAATTCTAGCTACAACCCTTGAAATAGAGCGGTAGACCTACATGTATGTTATGTGTGTTTTGTATTATCAGGTAAAAGAACCCATCACAGGAAAGGTTCTTCACTGTGTTTTCTGGGCTGCACCTCCACCTTGCGTTAACCCACCTTGTAAACCGTTACATGGTGATGTAAATGAATGAAGGTCTTATTGTAGCTCAGCATACATTGTAGTAGAATAATGAGTCCTCTTACATGCAGGGTATGCCCTCAGTGTGATAAGTGATAATAGGAACCTTGTATTACCATGATTTCAGTTGTGTTATTTTTATCATTATAAGTACATGTATTCTTTGTTGGCATGATTTATTTGAATATAATTGATGATACTTTAATGTTGTGTGTTTAATTCCAAGACAAACGAAGAGAAACAACATCAGGCATCTAAAAATCTCGCTAAAGTGGATTTACATTCATCAGGAATAAGGTATCAAGAGATTGAATGTCTCATAAACGGTGACTATACGATACATGGACGACGGGAAGGACAAGAAGTCTATCTTCCTTTCACGTTCTTGGAAAAGTACTTTGAAGTTTATGGCAAGATTGCAGAGTATGATGGGTAAGTAAATAAAGCTGTAAATTAAACTACTGTATCGTGTACAAGGTGCAGTATTTTTTTGTTTTACATGTAGCAGTTAACTCAATTCTGATTCACCCAATGAACTAACATCATACGCGGCTACTGTCTGCCCTGCTTGCTTTTTTGGCAGTCAAAATACTAAACAAATTAAGGTACATGCAAGTGTATGAACAGTGTCGCTTAAATTGGGCAGTGCACTAAACTGGACACATACACATAACACTTGGGGACATTGGCTGCCAAAATGGCGCTTCAACCAAGATTATTGTGAATGATGACGTCGGGTGAATTGGGGCAATACTCTGTTACACTGTGAGGCATTTAGCAGGATTCTACATTGAGTTTAGATGTCCATGTTCAATCTGAGACCTCGGCAAACTTTAGGCAAGGTTGGCGTAAACCAGTTCACTTCACAATGCAATAGAACCCTTGGTTGTATGATGATGCATTTAACAGGGTGCTTAGAAAACATCTGAAAGTTTTTCACTGTATTTGACAGAGCAGGAAAACTTTAAAAATGTATTGAGTAACATCGCATTCGCAATTGTGTCATGATGTTTTTATGCTATTATTTAGCAATAAAGAAAAGTTAGGGAAAAAAAAAAATTTAATGGACTAATCCTTGTCTGTTTTAGAATCAACAGTATTTCCTGTCATGCAATAAACCCATCAATCCATTCCAGTATAGCAAATCAATTTCCGTTACATTAAAGGTAGCTCGGTCATAATTCAGTTAGTTACATGGAAAGTTTAGAATGAGTAGCCTAAAGAATGTTAGTTTTCATGTTAAATTTGCATCGGGTTTACAGAGTATTGTGTGTGTTTTACCCATACACCCATACAGTGATGTGTATGAAGCACTGTATACACAGTACATGTACAGGCCCCCTCCCAAATCCTGTTGGGGGTTTCCCTTTTGCACTAAAGGCATATTATTCAAAATATGGACCATTTTACAACCTCAAATGTCATTTTTCAAAAAAATCTTTTTGACCTTGTAAGATATTTAAAATAATTGTAAACATATTTAAGTTTACCAAAATGATGTTCATGTAAGGATAGTTCAGTTAGTTTTCATCTTGCAGTGGTCATTTAAAAAAGTAGAGTCTCCAGCAGTGAAACATGTGGTTATTTATATTTAGTTCAAAGATAGCACAAGTAAAGCACAAGGAACATTCATTCTTTTCTATGGTGAGACCCAACTGATGTAGTTTCAAATAAAAAATTAAAAAACTCAACAAAACACCACACACAGAAAATATAAACCTGACAGAAGAGAGCATAACATTGACGGAAAAATTAAGCAAATATTGTCTGTTATTAATTTATTTCTGGCACAAAACTACCGTAATTTCTCTGAAATATTTGCAGCCTCTCATACCTAAAATCTAAAAAAAACAAAACTTTGTCAAGCTTCCATAATTTTTTTTTAGGCTATCAACACGCAGTTTCGAACGTCATTTTTGACGGACTTTAATGACTTCGAGAAAAAATGACGGAAATTGCATGACGTTTAGAGAAAATTGACGGAATTTATTGCAAATGACGTTCGGGACTTTATTACCTTCGCGCAATCCACATCAAGCGTACTTGAACATAAGTTGATTTACTTTCCAAAAACTAGCGTTCGGAAGGAAGTATTTCCGTTGTTAATCATCTCAGATACGTTTTGGTTTTTCATCTGGAGCTGTCCGATGGATTCTCGAACGTCAGTAAGTATGAGCGTGATTTAATGGATTTATTTTGCGCAAGTATTAACAGAAAACAGAAAACATGTGAGAGTCGAACTTACCCCCTCTATGTTGACATCTTGCCAAACTGCAAGAGGACAATAGAGGGGGTAAGTCTCATGTCAAGGGTTAACTTACAGGCTGATCGGTAAGTTCTCCGACGTCACGTAAAAAAATTGACGGACGCTGAAAAATGTTGGCGCTGGAAATTTGAAAAAGGGATTACTCTTATTGTTGACCAGGTATCGTAGTAGTCATTTGTTTCAAAATAATAATTATTTAAACGTGTTCTCATCATATTTGTTTCGAATTTATTGAATGTTTGAAACTTTGGTTAATTGACATATTTTTTATTGTTGAAATTTGTGACGGAAAAAAATGACGTTCGGGAATTTGCGATTAAAATAAAAATTTCTTTTCAATCAATTGTCGGATTTTTATTTTCTCTTGCTGTTAAAGTATTTGGCATCAGCCCCCACAACCTGAGCATGCAAAAGAAAATATGTACCTCAGCAAATATGAAAATTTGATCATTTAAATACCTCTACATCTATAGTGGTAGTGGAAGTCCGTCAAAAATGCTGACGTTCGAGACTCCAAACCTTTTACCTCGATTTAGTTGGAAGACATCGGTTGTCAATATTGTGTATGATAACATGTCAGGTACCTCGTAGTTAATTACACTATATAAAAATAAAAATTAGCTTTCACTTATGAAAATATCAGGGACCAATTTTCAGGCTTGCAAATGGTGCATATTTTGAATAATATGCCTTAAGGTAATAAACAAAAAATCCACAGGCATACTACCCGCATGGGATTTGAACCCTCGACCTTACTGTTCTAGAGCAGATGTCTCACCACTATGACCACCAAGCTTGGCCGGTACGTAATAATAGGCAGATCAAATCCTTTATTTTAGTAAGGGGTACCGCAACAATTATAATAGACATGATAGATGTTAAATTTGCATAGTTTTGGATACTAATCCACCTTAAGTTAGTACAAAACACAATTTAAGTCCAGTCTGCCATTCTTTAAAGACAATGTTAGTATGTAAGATTGAAAATATAATTGTTCACAGCTTAAAAAAATAGCTACACGTGTTAAAGAGATGGTCATTGTGGAAACTTTCCTTCAAAATATTTTTGCTTGAATTGCTATATGTAGGTTTTGTGAAATGAGCTAACAGGTGGTAAATTAGTTTTGATCTCAGAAGTTCAGAACCAAGTTTTTGAAAACAGTAAAAGCATTAGGCCTGTAAAGATTTTGTTCACTATTTTCTAGTGACTCCGATGACAGATTGCACTTAAACTTTGACAAGTCTGTAATTTCATGTAATGTTGACTCACATAAAGTGTGCATACTAGTGTTTGACAAACTTTACAATGTTATAATGACTAGATTTCATTATTTTATTATTTGTAGATATGATCGCTTTGAATGGCAGCACAGTGTGGCACGTGTGTATCAGCAGGCACCATATAAACCATCTGGTGAATTTATGTCCTTTGATCATTATAATGTTGAGCCTCGAGAAAGAGTTAAGATGATCAGCGGCGTTCATGGTAGGTTTAAGATTTAGAAATGTTTGATTGTATTTTTGTTGTCCATTTTAATATATGTATTAACCTTCTTACTATGGGCCTGTTTCTCATGACAGCCACCCATACCTCACTATGTTACAAAAAGGGCATTTTGAGGCAAAAACATGCTGAAAGTATACAGTAGAGCCATTGCCTGAGGTGCTTCAATAAGAGTCATACACTGGAGAAGCTGCCAGCTGAGCTTAATTGCAATGGAATTTTGGGCCACTTTTGGAAGAGATAAGGTTCCCAACCTTGGTCAACTTCTGCACTGGCAATCTTTGGCACTGATTGATCGTACATAAAAACACAATGACAGGAAAAGTGTGGCATTGGAACAGTGTTTATGTGACCAGTCAGGCGGGTACGAGTTATGCTAAAGCAACTTGAACTTGGGCTTGTTTCTATTGCATCCTGTTGAGGAAACAAACTTCAAACTGTAACGTGTTTAGCAATCTTGTCACATTTTCAGTGAACTACTGTACATGTTGTATAACCTGTTAAGGAAACCTCAACTTGTCTAGCAAACTTAAACTTCATTTTTTTTTTTTACCAGTTCACTTCAGGATCCAAACAATTGTTTCCTGTTTTCCGTGCAGGATTATTTTCAGTCAAAAATCAACACTTGTTTTCTAGGCATAAATAATTTGCTTTGTCAATGTGATGAAACTCAGTTCGAACACCCATAACCCTTTCAGTACCAACACATATTTGCTACTAATGCAATGGTGACCAGAGAAATTTCCTTGACATGGCTACCTGGTGACCAACACTATTTAGGAAAGTTTTAGGTTACAGCGCCCTCACAAGGCAGATTGGGGTTAGCCTAGGTCCTAGTAACATAATGCAAGTTGTACAAGCAAGCAATTAAATTACTGTTTCCTTTGGCATATTGCCTTGGACTAAATCATTGCCTTTAACATATATTTGAGGTATGGTATTATGACCACTAAATACACAATTGAGTAGTTTAAATGTGAAAGCTAAAAATTTGTCAAGTAGCTGTTCATACCAATCTGCATGAGAATTATTTTTGAAACGTTAAATAAACATAAGGTTTTAAGAAATTACTTTTGAAACAGCATCCTCCCCCCCCAAACCCGCCAACAAAATAAAAAAAATTGGTTGAGCCTCACAGATACTGGGGGTTGGTGACTATACCCATGTTTTCAGGATGAAATAGTTGATCAATTGGTTAAGGCGGCCATTTCGATTTATGAATCCTCAAAAAAACAGAAGGTTTGAATAATTTTTTTTGGAAGCACCCCCCCCCCCCCCAACCCGCTCCTAGGATAGGACATTAAATATAAACAAGAGAGTTTGGATTACGCACAATATGACTTAGAAATAAATTACTGCTAAAATCAAAACTATTATTTTTTTCAACATTTAATGACAAAGAAGGAACTGACATAAAATAACATTAAATATTGCCCATTTCAAAATGTCCGCCAACCAATTTGGTTTTGGCCCGTATCTCCGTCTACGAGCCTCACATAAAAAAATTATAATTGCCATGTTTTCAGGATGAAGGAACCCAATGAGAGCAAATACACAAATGGTGGTTCAGTCGCTTTTAAAAGGCGGCCATTTTGATTATTATAACATTGGTTTATGAAACCAAAAATAAACAGGTTTTAATCCCAAACAATTTTTGTTACCACATTTAATGACAAAGAAGGAACTCGCATTAAATAACATTATATATAGCCAAAGTGCTATACTTGTACTTTCAAACAATCATCCTACCCACCCCCCCCCCCCCCCCCCCCCCCCGCCTCAATGTAGGAGACTTGGATTAGCGCTCATAGGATTCACCGGTATTATACGTTAAAAATAAACAATAGAAGTTTGATTAAGCACAATATGAACGTTACTCGAACAAAATAACTCCTCAAATTAATTTTTTACCTATCATGAACCAATATGTAAAGAAGGGACTAACATAAAATATTTCCAAAGTGCTATACTTGTATTTTCTAAGTACCATCCTCCCCCCCCTCCCCCGCCTCAATGTTGGAATCTGGAATGTATTAAGGATCCAGGAACCCAACAAGACACATAATTAAATTATTGGATCAGTCGGTTAAGGTGGCCATTTTAATAATCAAAATGGCCGCCCATCAATTTGGTTTTGGCCCGTAACATAAAATATTGCCAGGTTTTCAGGATGCAGGAACCCAATGAGACCAAATACAAACAATGTGGTACAGTTGCTTAAGTCGGCCATTTTGATTATTTTAAAATTTGTTTCTGAAACCTAAAATAAACATAATGTTTTAATAAATTCCTTTTGAAGCACCCCCCCCCCCCCCCCAAACCCGCTCATAGGATTGCACATTCAATAAAAACAAGAGAGTTTTGATTACGCACAATATGAACTGGGAAAAAATTACTCCTCAAATCAAATTTACATCTATCATGAACCAATATGTAAAGAAGGAACTAACATTAAATTTTGCCAAAGTGCTATACTTTTATTTTCTAAATAATTACGTGCCATACGGACTCATTGGTCACCAAGTGGGATGTTTTTTTGAGCCGCTATGGCACGGCGGTACTGAAAGGGATATGAAGATATTTTCTTCTTGACATTTATATTTTTTAATGGCTCGTATTTTTTACGGTCATGTTTCTGAAGCACAATCAGACCCTTGGAGAGCCAATCATCAGCCCACTCACAATGGAAAGACTGAATCCTAGAGAGAGATGAAAGGCCTTATGACAATGTAGTATAATACGTCTTTACAAAATCTTGGCTGGTATGTGAAAGGAACATGCCTGAAATAAGGGCATTGGGCACAGATCCATACAAAGATTTATCCCACGATTGTTTGCTGTTTGAAAGGGCCACCAAACCATGACCACATGGACTCTGTGAAACAGTTGCCTGTGTATGCGCAACCCACACAGTGCCTTACCACACATGGCGTGTTGACATGCCTACCGCCAAACACGCATAGAAACAGCTGCCTGTGTATGCCCAACCTGCACAGTGCCTTACCACACATGGCGTGTTGACATGCCTACCGCCAAACACGCATAGAAACAGCTGCCTGTGTATGCGCAACCTGCACAGTGCCTTACCACACATGGCGTGTTGACATGCCTACCGCCAAACACGCATAGAAACAGCTGCCTGTGTATGCGCAACCTGCACAGTGCCTCACCACACATGGTGTGTTGACATGCCTACTGCCAAACACGCATAGAAACAGCTGCCTGTGTATGCCCAACCTGCACAGTGCCTCACCACACATGGCGTGTTGACATGCCTACCGCCAAACACGCATAGAAACAGCTGCCTGTGTATGCGCAACCTGCACAGTGCCTTACCACACATGGCGTGTTGACATGCCTACCGCCAAACACGCATAGAAACAGCTGCCTGTGTATGCGCAACCTGCACAGTGCCTCACCACACATGGCGTGTTGACATGCCTACCGCCAAACACGCATAGAAACAGCTGCCTGTGTATGCGCAACCCGCACAGTGCCTCAATACATGGTGTGTTGACATGCCTACCATGCCTACCATCAAGCACGCACAGAAACTCATATGCCAGTTTTAAGTCCACCGCTGCGTGTTGTGTAAGAGTTGTTATTGTTTCCTCTGAAGCGAACTGGTTAAAGTGGTTATGGTGTGCTAAACAGATTACAGTATCATACACAAGTTAAACAATTTACAAGTTACATTTAATTGTTAAAGTGTTTGATTGGTAAAGCAGAATGCACTACCTTCTTAACTTTTTCGAAGCAATTATGGTTAAGTGCCTTGCTCAAGGGCACAAGTGTCATGACTGGGTTTCAAGCCCACACTCTGCTGCTGACAACACCAAAGCTTCGGTTTTTATTCAACCCTAACCAATTTACTAAACCCAGATTGATTCTTGTTTTCCTGTACAGGTGTACCTGTTTTTATTCAACCCTAACCAATTTACTAAACCCAGATTGATTCTTGTTTTCCTGTACAGGTGTACCTGTTTCTATTCAACCCTAACCAATTTACTAAACCCAGATTGATTCTTGTTTTCCTGTACAGGTGTACCTGTTTCTATTCAACCCTAACCAATTTACTAAACCCAGATTGATTCTTGTTTTCCTGTACAGGTGTACCTGTTTCTATTCAACCCTAACCAATTTACTAAACCCAAAATGATTCTTGTTTTCCTGTACAGGTGTACCTGTTTCTATTCAACCCTAACCAATTTACTAAACCCAGAATGATTCTTGTTTTCCTGTACAGGTGTACCTGTTTCTATTCAACCCTAACCAATTTACTAAACCCAGAATGATTCTTGTTTTCCTGTACAGGTGTACCTGTTTCTATTCAACCCTAACCAATTTACTAAACCCAGATTGATTCTTGTTTTCCTGTACAGGTGTACCTGTTTCTATTCAACCCTAACCAATTTACTAAACCCAGAATGATTCTTGTTTTCCTGTACAAGTGTACCTGTTTCTATTCAACCCTAACCAATTTACTAAACCCTGATTGATTCTTGTTTTCCTGTACAGGTGTACCTGTTTCTATTCAACCCTAACCAATTTACTAAACCCAGGTTGATTCTTGTTTTCCTGTACAGGTGTACCTGTTTCTATTCAATGGGATTCTCAAGGTTACTTCTACGCTATTCAAGTTTGTCAGTTTGGGTTGAGTCACTACAGCAAGAACTTAACACAACGAGAGCCAAGAGTCAAAATCTATGAAGATGCTGAGAATGAAGATCTTGAGAAGTGGAGTCTGGCTGATCATATGAGTCGAATATCTGCTGTACAAGATGAAACCACTGGGTCTCGCGTCATAGAATTCCAAACTACAGGTAACCAGATTGATTTAGTTTCAGTGGTTATCCATTCTACTTTCAAGTAACACCTACAATGTACATGAAAAAAAAAAAAACCCAAAACCACCTTGACCTATGTTTTGTTATTATTTTTGTATGATTAAGTGTTGTAAACAATTATTATAAAATTTCAAAATGCTTGGCGCTGCAACACACAAGCATTGACCATTTACATGTTAGTTTCTTAGCCCGTAGTTGTTTCGGTGATGACAGAACAGAACCCAAGCAATAGTATTGCCAATTGGTCTGCACTGTTGTTGTAATCTGATGAGTACCAGCCTGGTTTTGCAGGCGCTACATGCATGAGGAGCACAGGCAATGCGGTTGATTGAAGAGGGAAAACCAGTAATAAAACTCCCTCACTGAAATTGAAAAGGAAGGATGCTAAGCAACTTTTTCATTTTACATGGCCTGATGTTGCCATCAAACTAAAGTTGACTTCTCAGTATAACCAGTGTCACTTGACTTTGTTGGCTAACAATTTCAGAACTCCATGGTTGTGTTTGTTCAGTGTTTGATCACCTTTCCGGTGATCAAACACTGAACATCATGGCGCCATTGTTCAGGTGTCATCTTGAATTTTGAGGTTCAATGGTCTGATGAGTTTCAAGGCTCATTTCATTTTCAAGTTTTCATCGTAGGAATCTGGGTAGTTTGATTATGTCACAACTGTTGTATTTGAAAAGTTCATGAACAAAAGAGTCATTTCATGTATGAAACCATAACTAAATTCCCTGTCATATTGTCTGCAGAGCTGTAGTGGGCCCTCAACCATCCAGAGCCCCTCTGCCACATTTCAAACAAAGTCAGCAGTGGTAAAATTTATGCTTGTTAATGTACCCACCCTTTGAACATCAGTTGATCAAATGATTGGTTTTTCTATTAGTCATTGTTTTTCTATCGGGCGATCGGCAGCTCGCCATGGCAGCTTGGCTGTTCTAGTATATAGTTATGATCATAATCGGTTTTTAACAATATTACTGTATTTTGTTGTCTCCAATTGCAGATACTTTATCACCAGGCCAAGGAGCTACTCTCCCTCTCAATAACAGACGGACATTTGTTATCTCATTTGATGTAATGCTGATGAGTAACTCAACCATTACTATCACAGTTCAAGATGATAAAGATAAACCTCATAGCATTCATTATGTTGCAATGGATGATAAAGTCATCCATAAAGGAAGTCATATATTTTATGGTATTGGAGAGTGTCAACAGTGGCGTAGAGTTACAAGGGACTTAGTGGTGGATTTCCAAAAGGCACTCGGACAAACTAACAAGAAATATGTCACAAACATTCAACTAGGTTTGTCCCGTGTGAACAAGTTTACAGTACATGGATATGGACGGATCGATAACATCACTCTATCATCCTCCAGCCATATGGCACAATTTTTCGATGCTGCTAATTGGTTATTAAAAAACCAAGATAGTAATGGAGGTTGGCCGGTGATGGTGGATCGGTTACTCGCTCCAGGGTTTCAAGTTTTATCTCCAGGATGGTACTCTGCAATGGCACAAGGTCAAGCCCTTTCTACTCTCGTCAGAGCCTATGTCAGAACCAAAGAAAGGAAATACTTAGATGCCTGCATCAAAGCAACGAAACTCTATCAAATACCATCATCTGAAGGGGGTGTCAAAGCTATCCTCTTTGATCAATACACATGGTATGAGGAATATCCAACCACTCCAAGTTCCTACGTCTTAAATGGCTTCATCTACAGTCTAATTGGTTTATATGATTTGGTGATGATAGCATCTCCTGAAGAAGGACGGGATGCTCTTCAACTTTATGAAGATGGTATAAGATCATTAAAAAAATTCCTCTTATTGTTCGACGGTGGGACTGGTACTATTTATGATCTACGTCATGTAACGTTAGGAAGAGCTCCTAATCTGGCAAGATGGGACTATCATGCCACTCATATTGCTCAGTTAAAACTATTAGCATCAATAGATCCGGATCCAGTATTCAAAACAACGCTAGAACGATGGTTAGGTTACACCAAAGGGATTCGTGCCAAACACAATTGAATCCACATTGATGTTGTCTGAATGATTGTAACATCTTATCCTTGTAACAATCGCTTGCTGTAAAAATGCAAAAGTGTACAAGTATATTCATGATAAGAATTTATTTGTATATATGGGACCTGATGTTTCAATGAGGCAACATAGGCAAGTGCCTCCATGCCCCTGGCCATTGCCTCCATGCCCCCGGCCATTGCCTCCATGCCCCCCTGGTCAATGCCTCCATGCCCTCTGGTCATTGCCTTCCTGGCCATTGCCTTCCTGGCCATTGCCTCCATGTCCCTGGTCAATGCCTCCATGTCCCTGGTCAATGCCTCCATGTCCCTGGTCAATGCCTCCATGCCCTCTGGTCATTGCCTTCATGCCCCTGGTCATCGCTTCCATGCCCCTGGTCATCGCTCCCATGCCCCTTGGCCATCGCTTCCATGCCCCCTGGCCATTGCCTCCATGCCCCCTGGTCATTGCCTCCATGCCCCCTGGTCATTGCCTCCCTGCCCCCTGGTCATTGCCTCCATACCCCTGGCCATTGCCTCCATGCCCCGTGGTCATCGCCCCCATGCCCTGTGGTCATCGCCTCCCTGCCCCCTGGTCATTGCCTCCATGCCCCCTGGTCATTGCCTCCATGCCCCCTGGTCATTGCCTCCATGCCCCCTGGCCATTGCTTCCCTGCCCCCTGGCCATTGCCCCCATGCCCCGTGGTCATTACCTCCCTGCCCCTTGGTCATTGCCTCCCTGCCCCCTGGCCATTGCCTCCATGTCCCTGGTCATCACCCCCATGCCCCCTGGTCATTGCCTCCATGCCCTGTGGTCATTGGCTCCATGGCCCTGCTCGTTGCCTTGGTGCCCTTTAAAACGTTCCTGTAGAAATTGATACTTCCCTCATATATAGAGATACTAATTATTACTAATCAGGAAAAACTGCCTGGCCTTTAAAAGGACAAAATATCAGGCCTGCACATAACGTAACTAATATTTAGTTAGTTGAAAATGAAACCTTGTTTTATTATGAGATCGAGTGATTTACACTGAGAAATTTGGTCCAATTTTTAATAACTTCCTTCCGTTTAGCCTTTCTGATTTTGTTTTTAAACTTGAAATCCTGCTACATTTTACCTCTTTGATTTGGACAAAGACAAATTTAATACTTATCTGCAAGATGTCTATTATCTTGTAGGCCATGACTCCATATGGGAATAAAAAAAACTCTGCAGTGAGCTGAAATATATCTACTCATAAGGTTAGTGTATATTCTGTACAATCAAGCATTAGAGTTGTACACAGTCAGTGTAGCCATGAACAGTGACATGTCTCAGATATATGTAGATTTGTATGTGATAACTTTTGAACTGTGTGGCATTTAGTTGTACATAGTCGCCATTATTATTGATGTCATATTGATTTCTTTTGTAAATCATGAAGACTGGATTTGAACATTGTTGACACAAGGCCATGCTTGGTATGTGGTTGTGAATGTTGTACATTTGGGCTCTGATACAGGTTGTGTTATAGGTAATAAGTTCATTGAGCTTTTTAGATGGTTTAATTTATTTATTATTTGACAATGCAGTTGATGTAGATGTATATATGGGCATTTGTCCTTTCTCAATGGTATGGGTAACTTTAAACAATGGGTTGTGATTTGTTTTCTTTATATTGGTCCTTTCTCAACGTTTTTACCCGTTGTGTAAGAATGTACTGTAAGAAAAACAAATCCACCAAAAGCTGCTGGGGTTGGATTCGCACCCATGACCCCCGTATTCCAGGTATCTTAACCTCTAGACCATTGAGCATGCTCAGTGAACTGGCTTCTCAGAGAGGCTAGTTCCAAAACAAATTCCACCACAAGCTGCTGGGGTTGGATTCGCACCCATGACCCCGTATTCTAGGTATCTTAACCACTAGACCATTGAGCATGCTCAGTGAACTGGCTTCTCAGAGAGGCTAGTTCCAAAACAAATTCCACCACAAGCTGCTGGGGTTGGATTCGCACCCATGACCCCGTATTCTAGGTATCTTAACCACTAGACCATTGAGCATGCTCAGTGAACTGGATTCTCAGAGAAGCTACATGTAGTTCCAAAACAAATTCCACCAAAAGCTGCTGGGGTTGGATTCGTACCCATGACCCCCGTATTCTAGGTATCTTAACCACTAGACCATTGAGCATGCTCAGTGAACTGGCTTCTCAGAGAGGCTAGTTCCAAAACAAATTCCACCACAAGCTGCTGGGGTTGGATTCGCACCCATGACCCCCGTATTCCAGGTATCTTAACCTCTAGACCATTGAGCATGCTCAGTGAACTTTCTATGAAAGTAACAAAACAAAGTTTAGAGTTATGAAATCGGTATATTCTGTAATACTTGATATTACGTGCTAATATAAATTTTTAAGTCATTTCATTTTTCTCGTAAAACTTTAGTACTTTAATGGATCAGTACAGCTGAGATTTTGTTCGTGAAAATATTGTTTAGATTTACACTTTGCTTGCTCACTATTTAACCCGCACATTTCCACTCAAGTGTGGCTACATGTACTTCAGAGATTCGCCCATCCGTCCACATTGAAGTAACATACATAAACACCAGAGGAACCAGTCTTTAGGAGTTCCCTAATCTTACCATAAGTTGTTGTTGTTGTGGGAATAAGTTTATAGCAAGAAATGCGATCGTCAATTTGAAGAATTCTCGGAAGTCAGAAATCTTATTCAGTGTTGATACTCAGAGGTCAAAACTGATTATGAAAGTTGATGGTAATTTGCTTAAAGGCACTGTACACGTTTGGTAATTACTCAAAATATATATTAGCATACAAACTTACTTGGTAACGAGCAACGGAGAGCTGTTGATAGTATATAACAGTGTGAGAAACGACTCTCTCTGAAGTAACGTAGTTATTGAGAAAGAGGTAATTTTTCACTAAAATAATAAAAGACTTCTGGCCAGAAGCCTTTTATTCCTATCTGAAAGCACACTAATTTGTACAAGGGTGTTTTTTCTTTCATCATTTTCTTGCAACTTCAGTGACTAATTGAGCCCAAATTTTCACAGGCTTGTTATTTTATGCATATGTTGGGATACACCAAGTGAGACTACTGGTCTTTGGCAATTACAAAACGTGTTCAGTGCCTTTAACATTTTGTCTGATTAATAAGTGGAACTGACAGGTGTGTTGACACACTGTCTCTTTCAAGGCCGGGATTTTCATCTTTGAGAGAGCAAGTCCGTTTACATTTTGCGAAGTGAACTTCCATTAGAAAGCCTTTAAGTATATGTACAACTTTTGAAGGGACACCAAGGCCAAGACAAGGGCAACATAGTCCATTACCTCTGTGTAATTCCAGGTTTGCCTGTCACATTAAGACAAAATTGAATAAACCAATTTGTGATATGGACACTACTATAGGTTTGGGTAAATTTGTCTGTATACAGCCAAACCAAACTGCACTCGTGCAGTGTCCACCATATCTCTAAAAAGGCTAATAGATCAATTGTTTCCACAAAAGAAATAAGAGTGCATTTATTTCTTTTTGCACTCGTTGTCACTCCACCGCATACTTCTGCTGATCATTTTGAATCACACAATATTTTAAAACTCGAACTATTACCACTGCCCTCAAACACTCCTTTGGACCTTAGTACAGATATTTCTTGCTAATGTGTCTGTAGTTTAATTGATTGCTCTATCCCAGTTGGACACATTGAAATATTGTGTGGAGCTTTCGGTGTAAACCTACGCTTTAATTATTGTGTTAACCCGTGATTATTTATATTTGTTTACTGCATTATAATGTGATATGAAACTACTTCATTATTTTGTGATTCCATCCTGCACTGCCACTATAGCTCTTATAAGCCTTTAGTGAAATTGCTGCAATACATACCTGCACATCTCTCTTATCGCAAATAATTTGCTTGATTATGTGCGCTTGTTAAACTGTTCTAACAAAGACTGTTTGGTTGACATCATGGGTAGGCCTGTTATGTTATAATCCAACGACACGACATATAAACAAAAGGAACAATATGTTTGTTTGGATGTAAATTCATGCGTTTTCTTGAGAGAAAATCACAAAAGTCTGACAATTATCTCAAAAAGCGGTGTTCCTCGTTTTAAAGATGAATAATTTGTGAGAGCAACTGACGTTATGCTATATGTAAAGTATTATGACGCCCACTACTGTACTAGACATGATGCTGTCGTATTATTTAGTGTTCAAAGAGCCCACCACAAAACGCACTACTCATGCACCTAACTAGTATTACATGTAATCGTATTTTAATTTATTTATAATATTTTGAATGACATAAGAAGGGTGCTTTGATCGATCGAGAATATGATTAATTAATATTAGTTGAGAATTTGTAATCATAAGAAATGGAACAGTACTAACAGTTTATTTTTAGTTTAGTTTTAGCTTATTAATAATCATCGTAATATGTTTTTTAAAGAATATTTAAGATTGTAATCCAGTAATGGCACATTACTTGTTTTTATGTATATTTTTTCCCCAGATTATTTGAACACTTGCAAACTCTGCACTCAAATAAAGACTTCGAGAATGTGCACTCGCAACGTTGGGCAAATCCCCAGGCTTTTTTGCATGTCTCCATTAGGACGCCCTTTTAAATTTCGCTGATCGTTTTTCACGTGTTTTTTTTGCTATTTCCCCAGCTTTGAAAACGATTTCTTTCGGTACTGGACTTCACACAGGTGGAAAGTGCCGGAGCACAAGACCAAGCCGCGGTTTCGAATTAAAAATGGCTCCTACTCATAACAACAACAAAGGTTCAGTGTTATCAGGCCTGGCATTACATGGCCACGAAGGGCAAATAGGACGCTGAAAATAGTGATGTTATTATCAGGCGTGGAATTACATGGAGGCCATAGGTCATGGCTTATGTTGCCCCGGTCTTGGCCTTGGTGCCCATTTAAAAGCTGCCAGTATACTTCAAGATTTTTCAATTGAAGTGCCCTTTGCAAAATGAAAATGGCCTTGCCCTCTCAAAGATGAAATTACAGGCCTGCGTTATAACAAATTTAATTAGTAAAGTTTTTCATTGTTGAAGGCTTTGTATTGTCAGAGAATTCGCATTTACTTTATTGGTTAGCCGCTATGTGCAATTTTCTTTTGGACTTTTTGTTTTTGTGACCGATCGACCCTACCTTGACCCACTAATGGAACCACAATTAAAGTGGGAAATTTTTTTGTATTATGAATGGTGAATTAGGCATTTAAGATAACAAATCATTTGCAGTACATGCATACTAATTATTGTGCGTCATGAAGTGACATCTTTGTTATTATTGTAAATGCATTTTCAAGTAAAGTACTATTTTGTATTTCACACATATTAAAAGTAATATTTTAACATCAGCAGAATGTAGGTGCTCGTGTCTATTTTTGTGTCGATAATTGGCATTTTAGATGAACGTTTTACTTGCTGTATCTCATCGTCATTTTTTAGGGGTGGGTGTTTGTTATTAGATGATTTGTACAGTGTGATATCATGCAAGCCATTGTCTCCAATGAACTTATTTCCAGCAAATTCACATGGAATTTCAACCCCACCTCTATCCACCCTATATGTTCGTTTCACACTTGGGCAAATCACTGTGAAAATGAACAATTTGGTGGGGGGGGGGGGGGCAATTCAAGAGTACAAAGGTCAGAAAATGTTCATTTTTAGTGTGAAGAATTGGCCCAACACACTTGACGTGTTGTCAGGATTTCACATAATATGCGAAGTGCGCTAGTAGGCAGCACCTTTTGAGACTCCCAGAATGGCAGATCAATAAAGTAAAAAGTAGCCGCGTATGACGTCATACGAGTCGGGCACTATCCATGTCAACCAGTACGACTGGCAGGAATTCCTGACGCCATTCTTCAAGCCATTCAATGGTATCAAAAGTCTTCAACACTTCCGGTGAGTAGTAATAAATGTAGAAGTGGAATCCCAGTTTGACCATTGTGTTGAAACGGAATTAAGATTGTTATCTATTTTGTATTGCAGATTTTCATCCAATGAACCAGGTGTGTTGCACAAGACTTTGATAAAAACACCCTTTGTTTTAACTGATTGAAACTTCATTTCTTATTGCAATGATTCTCTTCAGATGAGCCGGGAGTTGTCTATGCGATGCCCGTAAGACGTTGAAAGACCCCGAAATCCTATATCAACTGCTGAAGTCGGTCACAACCTACCACCGGCTGATCTGCCAGACTAACAAATTCCACCAGGCTTGGACGCAAAGAGGCAGTGATATCTGTATGAGAAAATCCGCGAGTACTGCAGTACCAATACTAGAGACACAGTGTGCCCCTTGCCAGAGATGCCGAAGCCATAAATTTCATATTGGATCATGAATGAAAACCTGAAAGTTAATAAAAACCATTATGCCAAAACCGTGAATGCTCGTTTTAAACTTTTTTTCACTGTCCACATGCAAATTGAAAAACAAAATCTGCCCAAAAAGGAGTAATGAACAAAATTTTTTGTATTTTTACTCTCAAACAATTTTCCATAACATTCATGATCTGCAATGCTTGTGAACAGATGTATTGATTGAAAAATTATGTTGAATTTTTCATGGGAAAAACAGTTTTGTTTTTACTTAAAAACAATTTGTTTACCGACTTTAACAATTATTATTTCACAGTCTAATTAACAGCAGCAATAAAGGGACATTACAAACGTTGAATTCAGTTCATCAGGTCAGAATCATATCCTAGTGTTTGCAGAACATGTATTGTATGTGCAGTCTACATGCATTCAATATGACGGACTAAACTTTAAAAAGGCGACTGCTACTAATTTATTAAGATATGCAATAGTAATTTATTCAGATATGCAAATGAGGGAATATTGTTCAATTTAAAATTGAAAAATGATGTCATTACCATAATGAATATTTCCTGAAAATTTTGAGGCAGCAGCATTTAAGGAACACACTGGTAACTAAGGACTTCTCCGTACCAATGTCTGGTGATTAAGTAATTTCTGATTTTCTTTTTTAACAGGCGATTTCTCCAATACGCATTACGCAAGTTATGATCATGTTGTTCTTCTTAAAAAGTTTATAACTTTTAAATGCAACATGGCACAAGTCATGCAACATGGCACAAGTGTCTACCATGTACCAAAATAAAGCTTGATTTGAGCCCTTTCAAGCCATGTATAAAACTCCATTTTGTTCCCCCATGTGACTCATTTTTGTAGAGCCCGTCACATAAATTATGTTGTATTTGGTTTGTCAATTGATGAGACGTGACGACGTTCTTTCCTCCAATAGCGTGATTATTATTTATTATCGACCGTTCTACTATGAAAGGAGGGGTTCCTTCCACCCATGGTTTTACCATGGAGGTAGAAATACTAATGTTCCTCTATATATTCCCAAATATGACTGATGATCGTATGGACTGATTGATGTTTGCATATTATTCACAGAGGATAGTCAGTGGTTGATAATAACCTTGTTTGGGTTGCTACTTAAATGCTAACCCATTAATTCTTAATTGGTGACCAGGGAAATTCTAATATGCCATCTTAATTGAAGGTGACTGCAACGTTCGTAGCGCCACAGCATTGTAAGTGTCTAAAACCACTCAGCAAAGTCTGGGCAATCAAACGGAACATAAAGCGTTATTTATAGCTTGGATTGTTTTCGTTACGTGTGAAGAATTTGTCACATAGACCTAAGTCATATCCTACTAAACTGTTTTAGAGACAATGTAAAGGACGGGTGACTATAAGTAAACCAAGATTCACTATGAAAAATCAGTGATTGTATGAAGCTAATTATTTTAGCGTCAATCTTCAAGGAAAATATTTGTGATTGTAAATGTAAGTACATTTTGAAGTCAATAAATTAGTAACACCCCTAAAATAATAAACTATACATATAAACATTTGACTCATATAACGAGCGAGGACTTCTATTATTTCTTCCCAATGTTTGGACTTAAGATTTTTTTTAGCAACGTCTCCGGTTTTTTTTTTTTGCAAGAAAGGTAGGCGATGGTTGAGTAATGCAGAGAGAGGATCCTCGCTCTGTCAAAACATCCCCCCGGTATCCCTTTTGTCAAAGTCCCAAGCATGTCAAATTGTATATATATAGACACGATCACACGCAAAATAAAAACAAATAAAAAGAAAATAACAATAAATAAGATTTGAATGAAGAAATAAAGTAAACAAAATAAAAAATAAAAAAGGCCAATGCTTATTTTTGATTGCCTCAATCACGGGTAAGTCAGTGCATACATTTCCTGCGAAAAACATAACAACAGTTAAACCGTTTTTTGCACCACGTTTAGTTTTAACAACAAAGAATGGTTGTTGTGTTTTAACTAAGGGGAGAAATGCTGATTACTCTTTCAAAAGCCAAATAGTAGCCTATAGCCTACCTTAATTTGAAAAAGAAAACAAACAAACAAACAAACACCGGAAATGTGAAATTATTTAATCACTTGGCACTTTACCTCATAAGTCATAGCGCTTCTTTTGAATGCACTATTGGTCGATGTATATTTGGCCATGGCTGGGCCGACTAATAATTTACTCTTAAACTGATCAGCAAGAAAAATAATAGTCTTACGTTCCGAAGGTTAAACCTCAAGTCAATCTTTCGGATATTAGTTCTGCTATTCAAATCATGTTTTCCCTATAAATAAGGTGATTCAACCGACTTTCATAATACTGGTCAATTCAACTCTGTGAATTCTTTGTTCGTTTTGCAGTCAAAATAGTATTAGTATTAGTAGTCGACAAAACCACTTGAGCTTGTTCTATGTCATAGGAGAAAATTTGCAATGTTATTTTGTAGTCTACAATTTATTTGACAGTCGGGTTGAAATGCACGGCGAATGCAGGTATTTCGTATACATGAATGTGCTTATAACCATATGAAATAATTGAATGATTTAAAGGCACCTGGCAGTGGTATTTTTTCAAAATAAAGCTTTTGTCATTAATATATACATTTTTATGAGTGGAATGTGAATAAACAATTTACTAAGGTTAAAAAATTGTATTTTTCTTTTAATTACAAATTAAAAAATAGGCCCCCCTTTACATGGCGCTGTTCGTGACGTCAATCGAGGCAGGAGAAAATGTGTAGTCTGGCCCCGTACATTACGTCTGGGTACCTGATCAGTATGATGCGTTTTCGTATTCGGACGTCACCACCCAATGCAATCCTAGGACAGTGTACAGTCGACTAATACGAGACGCCATGCAGTTTATACGAGGTTTTTCACCGGTCCCGAACTGTCCCATGCGCGTTTCTATGTCCTAAAAACGGAAGATACGAGCATGGTCATAACGAGAACACGGATAATACGAGGTATTGTTTTTCCACCAGAAACATTTCGCTGGTAACCTAAGCTTCACTGCAACTTCCCTTGCACACTACTACCAACGAAAAAATCCCCGGGCTATCCAAGTGTTCGCTGCATAGCGCTGAAAACGACGTCGGACCGGACCACTTTGCCCTCGTTAGCCTAACTTTCGATGCCCGTAACTGCCTATATTTGGGATCTGCAGGAAAAAAATGCTGGCTGACCCCATCTTTAGTCGTTTTGCTGCATCCAGCAGCAATTTTCGCTGGAAAAATGCAAGAAAAACCCCCCATTTGGATAACCAAACGAAATGTACAATCTCACTACTTGCACGTGTATATACAACGTAAATGCAGGCAAGTTCGAGTGGGGTCGATGTTCAATCGAGGCGAAGTCTTCCTCGATTGACGTCACAAAAAGGGATGGGCGGAGTCGCCCCCAAACAACTTTATCTATTTTTTTTACATATAAATACTGACAAACAATTACTCAAAAAATTGTTTTATTGTTAATATACATATACTCTTATATAAAAAAATAAAAAAAATCTATTTCCAGGTGCCTTTAATTATGCCAGTGACCAAACTGGACTTTTTACAAGCAAATTAGCGTTGCTGTTGAATAAACGTGTTGATACACGAAGACACGTGCTGTACTGGCCATAAAGCATAGTCTCGTTGGTGTGCAAGAACGTAATTAACTCAAGGTAAAGCTAGGCCTAATCGATATGTGCTTGAAGAATAATTTAAGGTGAGCTGGAGGCGACAGATGCTTGCTGGTTTCATATTAAACAATATGTTTATGGTTGTAGTTGGAAAGACGTGACGTACGTTAGTGCAAACATATCCCATTCCATTAGTTCTTTGATTGGAGGGTATTGGGCGTTGATTGATTAAACGGGAATGCTCGCTGTCAGCGTATATAGAGTGATGCTTAGATAGTATGAATGCACCTACAGGCTTATACATCAGACTCGTACCATACACCACGCCGGTTCACACCACTTCATCACCAAATATCAAGTTCTGTAACGAGATCAAATTTACAATTACATCAGTTCTATCTTACTCCGGCGCTTATAGAACCAGCAACAGGTAAGCATAAAATGGTACTTCTCATTCTTCCGTGTTAACGTATACACTCAGTGGGACCCGTGCATTATTCTGCATGCCAGAAAGCAAACAATAAACGAATATTACAACCCGCTTTATTGAGCACAATTAATATAACTGCGTAAGGCCATATGCCGACATTCTGATTGGTTGATCGTGATCATGTGGTAGTGTCAAACAGGTATTCGAAGAATATATTTGCCCAATGTCATAAACAGAAATCTTAAACTGCTTAAGCAAAATGTATTTCCTGTCATAAGCAAAAATTGAGGTGGGCACCAGTGGCAACACTGTAAACCTATTGCAGTGTGAGGGTAACCAATTTCTACTAAATAATAGGCTTTTCTCTGTGCTTAGCGAGCTACTAATATGCTTACACTTTACATAACAGGCTTTACATAACAGGTGCCAAGTGTCTTGTAAAGCTGCTTAGAGCTGCTTGGGGTTTGGTTTAATACTTTGGCAGGTGTTTTATAGTTAGCAAGAAAGTTGGAGGCCAGCTTGCGTGTTCACCGTGGATTTGTATTGTTACGTTGAGCAGCTTGGTTGGAACTATAATAAAGGCCGGTGTCATAGGGAAACCTGTCCCCATATAGGATTAACATAGGCTGAAGGAGGATGATTCAAAAAAGGGCGCTATCAGAAGTAATTTGTACACAGTTCTCCGTAGGGGGGGGGGGGCACAGAATCTCCTGCCACACTGGCTTGAACTTAGTAATTTGTACACAGTTCTCCGTGGGGGGGGGGGGGGGGGGCTTGAACTTAGGTGTGAAACATGCCATGATTATTGAAACTGATCTTAAGTTTAAATTTCTCTCTTTGTTTACAGTGAGTAATCACAACAACATGCCGTCTTGGGAAAAGCCCACAATGTTGTCGTGTTTTGTTTGTTTGGTGTTTATTTGTGATTTCATTTCATTGTTCATCGTTTTTGTGTGACATCGTCAATATTTCATGCGCTGTTCTTTTTTTATATAATTTACCGTTGAATAGTCGCTGACTGTCAATGGTGCGTTAAATAGGCTTTTGATTGACCTTCATTTATGTGGCATTTCACGGTCCCTCGGCAACGCTCCCAAATGACCCACATGCTATCTTAGTAAATATCATGTCGACCCTAACAAACAGCGCATACTCAGTTTAATGCAGGAGAAATTGTGTATTGACAAGCCCGTATTTATAGGCATACGTCACTAGTAGATATATGCTAGGATCACGTTCACATTTTGCAATTATGACTTATAATAATAACTTTCGATTTATATAATTATATTATTATATGATTAAATTATTATTATTATGACTTATGGCAACTATTTTACAAACATACCCACTGCGAACTTTGAGTTTGTTGAAATGCAAGCAGTAAACCATGTGGGAAGTTATGTGGAAGTTTCAATTAATTCATTGCCAACATTATTATTATTTATTATTATTATTTATTCGGCATACTTTACAGGACGAAATACAAAACAGTTGAGACAATGATAACAATACAATGGAACAAACAATAGAGCCAGCAACACATGCCAGGAAAAAAATAATTAACCTAATAACTGTGGCCCGAGAGCCTTCGTTTCCAGTGCTACTGGCTATATAGAAAAACAGAGAATGTTACAAAAACTATAATTTTATATACAGCAATAAAAGGTGGTAAACTATGTAAAAATTGCACATGGGTAAACAAGGTAGAAAATAGAAGTATCAGGCGGGATCATATTTCACTATGGACCCCAAACAATTGCGAGAATTTAAAAAAACACTGCACGTGTAGCCAATGAAATAATTGAATCCAATGAAATCATTCGGCCTCTTATAAGACCGTGCCTGTGTCTTTATCTTTGCGGATAAAGACAAGGGACCAGTCTACCTACCCACTAGTCTTGATTGGCAGTTTGTTTTGTGTTAGTCACCGGTAAAGGACTGCCCAAGTCTACGAATGTGGATCAAAACAGTTCGTTTTGAGCCTATGTTTGTGTGATACAGATATCTCTTCTCCAGTAATTCGTGTTGCGATATCGGCGACTGCGTTTTAAAACAAAATGAACGTCGCCAATCAAGAGTACCAGCCCTATAATCCCACAAGATCCAATCAGTTCGTTTTCAATTATAGTGGAATCACGGCGCTTCATGCTTTGTTATTGGAGCCCTCGGCATGTGACGGGAAATATTGTCAGATAAGAGTTGCCCTTGAGTTTCCGGAATCTGCCTGACATTGAATGACATAGTCATCAATATGGCGTATGATGACTCGACATTACCCGGAACAAAGAAACATCTCTATCCCCCATGCGCGAACGGAGACAGGCAAAGATTCTAAAATTACTTGAGGGCAAAGTCGT
Source organism: Leptasterias polaris (assembly GCA_037783415.1). Classification (NCBI taxonomy): domain Eukaryota; kingdom Metazoa; phylum Echinodermata; class Asteroidea; order Forcipulatida; family Asteriidae; genus Leptasterias; species Leptasterias polaris. The sequence goes on from JAZGTN010000108.1 coordinate 124,616, forward strand.
ATAAGTTACGGAAGCGGAAATACTTATAGGGGATACACCACGAAAATATGCCAATGATATTTTTACCTTGGGGACAAAACCTTTGATATTTTCGGAAACATTTCCGTAATAACAATTGCAGCTTGGAGCAAAACAGGTAATAGATTAAGTTACAAACATTCTCATGTGCAACTTCGAACGATGAGAAATTAGCATTTCCAATCTAATTAAAACAGAACGGTGTCACCCGTTCATGAAGACTTAATTTCCGGTCACCACGTGATACTAACAAAATTATCGCCCTCACATAATCAGTAAAGGCTTTGAAGATTTGTCATTAATTTTGTGCTGATTTGAATGTTTACAAAGAATTGACATCAATGATTTCTGATTATAATGAGCTGTTATTCAAAGAAAATTTACGAAAATTATGAAACAATTTATGAGACAATGAAAAGCGTCAGGTATTTTTGTTAAAACCACAGTTCTGCCAATTTACTGCAATTGTCTTACAAACTACTACATGTCAAAATATTATGGATAAAATCACAAGAGTTTCGGTGTGGGTTATTTATTTTAATAGCCACTTGCGGCCCGGGAACTTTTACCCACGTGAGCTTAGATATGTAGTGAGAAAATGGCTAGTGGTGCAAGTTAAACATTAACAAAAAGAAACGGTACAAACAGAAAGAGTCGTCGAGAGCAGGGAGGGGAACGGAGCAAATGGACCCACGAAGGAATCTGAGCCCTGTAAAGGGTGTTTTTAATATAATTATCTTAAATACATTTTTGTTTCCCTTTTGTTTTTCAGACATGGATGACAATGTGAGTAATTCGTTCATCTGTTTGGATATTACGAATATCCGACACATACAGAATGCAGTTCTAATCCACTCCTATATCTTTGGTGGTCTTTGTCTGATACTTCTACTGGTGACGTCATGGATTACATATAAACTAATTCATATACGTCATAAAATACGTTTCCTGTTGACGATTGAGGTTCTTGCGATTGCGTTCTTCAGTTTTCGAGTCTTATTTCTTTTGATTGATCCATATCGTATTAGAGGAATTATGCCCGAGTTGGTTGACAGGTTTCTGGAGGATCTTGCTCTGCCGTGTCTCACATCTGCTTTTGCTCTGGTTCAACTAACATTTTGGGAACTTACCAAGATAATGAAAATGTACCGTCTGTCCATACTTATCGGCATCATTATAACTCATTTTGTCGTCATACTTCTGATAGATTTTGTGGTTATTTTTGCTCAAGGAGTTTGTGTACTTCTTATACTGTGTCAGTGTTTAACCATTGTGTGGGGTTTGATACTTAGCTGTGGTTTCTTCTTTACTCTCCGACGGTTACACATCAATCAAAAAGAAAACGATAGTACGTTACGCCGTAAACAAGTTACCTCAAGTAATAAGCCACCAGAAATTGATGCAGATACTAATATTAGTAGTGTATCCTTACAAGTTGAGAATCATCACGCAACGAACCAGATCAACCTACCAGATGTGTCATCTCATTGTTTAGACTCCATGACAACAGAGTCCTCGCCCAAACAAACAAAGACTAGGTGTACTTCACCAAGAAACAGGAATAAACACCTTCATAAAGTAACAATATTTGGAACCGCGGCCTCAGTACTGGGTTTGATGTGCTTCTGTTTGGGAGTTTACGGAATTATTTTTTTAAATAATCCATCGATACCAGGCTTTAACATCTGGGGATGGTTCGTGTATCAAAATCTTCAAAGGTTCGTATGAAAACGTCAATAGAGTTCAAAAACACATCCACTCAGTAAATCAGGCATGAGTGCGTACAACGTGAACTTGGTTATCAAAATGGCGCAACCAAGATTATTGTGATTCAAAGTTCGTAAAAGTACATTCATTTTCAAAAATTTGAGAACGAAATTATTACATTTCACGGCCCGTGACAACCATCAAAACCTCACTGTACTTGTGACGCAATGGCCGGGTCATGTGGGGGTGGGGGGGGGGGGGGGGGGGGTTGCAAATAATGTGGTTTTATTCAAAAGTGAAGGGAAATAAATCGTATCTACCGATATTTTGTTCATTCCTCAGATCAGTGGAGTTGGGTTTTGGTTTGACGATGGCATACCTCGCTTGGCAACGGAAGGGATGAATCTTGAAAGCATTCAAGCATGATGATTTCTTGATGCTGAGGCGATGATTTAATTCTCAATGTTCCAAACAACCATGATAATAATTCCGCTTTTACGATTAGACTTGATATCAATTTATAATTAGTGACAACTGATTTAAGTATCAATAACAATGCATGTGCATCGAGGTGTTTCTAATGATTAAGGAGAGTACTCCATACGGAGTGATGTTTGCCAAACAAAATATTCCGACTGTAAATAATAATGAGGAGAATGGTAACAGAATGTACAACTAATAAAACTAAATAAGGCCCAACTCATATGTAAAGCTCAGCTCAATCGACAGTTCATATAATACAAAATTACTATTTTAGAGTAGATAGAGTAGAATACTATAATGTTTTATGAATATCTTTCATGGGTAAGTTTTCACTCACGTTAATAACAAAACAAAAACAAAGTTCAACTAGGCCCTACAAATGAGTAAAATTGTATGTTACCATTAACTGAAGGACAACTGATGTGCTATTTTTCCAGCTAAACAACAACAATGGAAACGAATCCAGTATTTCTAATGCACTTTCTGAGTTCTTACTCTACGCTAATGTGTAAAGGTTGTAATACGATGGTGTAGCCTTGACTTTTTTGGTCGCCATTGTGATTTCAATTTATTGAGTAATGCTGACACTCTGAGCGTAAATGGACTTGAATAGGTGGGAAGTTTAGGGGCTGTGCACGATGACGGTGCAGATAATAACATTGTCAGAGTAGATTTGGGAGTCTATAAGGACATCTTAAGATCCACCCCACGAAATATTTGTGTTTCTTTGTCATTCAAGAAATGGCTACATACCACGTTAGTAATTGAATGAGTTTGAAACTGGATAAAGAATAGCTATAGTCGATCCCTACGAAGCTTGCATACTACAGCAACCAAAACACCAGTAGACTGTAGCTATTCGGTCTGAGCCTGAGCAGCACCGACGGAAATATACTGATAGGATATAGATCATAGTTTCGTGTCAGTTGGAGAATGTGACTATATTTTTGGAAATTAGTACGTTGGTGTTGGTGGTCAACTTCAAGCTTCTTTCAGAGAGCAGAGTCCCAACACGTTTGGCATTTCGTTGTCATCGGATGGGTGAGTCAAAACCTATGAATGTTTTCAACTAGCGTATATATTGAAATGTGAGGTTTGGTTTCAAGTTTTGCACACAATACCAAGAAATCCTGTATAATTATAACCAATGTGAGATATACAAATCTGAAGTGGTGTTTATTATGCCTTATCAATGTCTTTATTGTCCAGTCGAATATAAGATTTTTTCGAAAAGAGGGTCCCACAGCATAACGTTGTAACGAAATTACCGCGGGCCCGACAGCAAGCCACGTTCGGCCTGCGGTATTATCTCGTGTTGTTTCAAAAACCTTGTAACTTCCGAGTACTCTTCCCTAGTTTTACACAATATTGAACATTTAATAACAGAAGAACGGAACCAACAAAAAGCCTGTAATATTCTAAAGCTTCCCAAACACACAGCTCCAGCAGTTAATGCCTGAAGTCAACGTACAAAGATGTCGTGCGTAATTGTTAAATCTCGAGACCATAACATCCTTTAGCGATAACAATCTGCTGACAAAAAAGTATAGAAAAGCAACCGTCCTTGGACAAATTTAATTTCACCACTGACAAAAGATAATGAAAAGTCGTTCGTGGTGTTTTAAAACAGAAAGTAGAAGTTTCCCAAGATTATCAACCTTGGGAAAACGGCACACTCCGTGCAAAACATTACAATGAAATGAACAGCTCCTTTTTGTAATCTGGAGTTTTAGGACCCGGGACATAGGCGGATTTTGGATTTTGTAGAAAGAGGGCACAAAGTTTGAGGGGTTAATTCCAGTTTAAAGATTTATTAGTGAGGTTGTTTTGAGAAAAATAATTTTGGGATTCTGAGACCAATTTAGGGCCACATGCATCGTAAGCCTTATGATCTCTGGTGCAATAGATAAGAAACTTCAGAAGCGTTTTATAAAGTTATTTGTAAACGATTTTAAATTAGACTAACCTTGATTTATTTCCCGTTCAATTTGTCTTTTTTCATGTCGGCGGAAATGGGGGGGGGGGGGGGGGCGCTAAATCCACCACTGATGGAATTTGAAGAATTTGAATTTGTAATAAACCTATGAAAGTTTAAATTTGGAAACTTTAACTTTACTACCCTCTATGGAGTGGGGTTGATGGCGATTGGGGGGGGGGGGTTTATTACGGTCACTCGGTATCAGGATGTGAAACTATAGATTGACGTCAACGGTTGATCCACAACCTGAGGGCTGTACTCTTTGTCGACCACTGGTTGTAAAACTCACGGTTGTGACGTTGTCAAGGAATAATATCCATCTGTAAGAGTACCTCAACAACACCATTACAGTTTCAGTATACACGCAATTTAATAAACACAATTAATTGGGGCCGACCTGTGAGTGCAATAACAACCAGCGATAATAAAGTGTTTTTTGTTCACTTGTTATTGCTTTTGTGTAATTAAGCCCGGCGCATATAGAAAAAAAACCCCATACACCATAATTGAATTCACCGTCACGGCTCTGCATAATGATACCTTTTCAATCATGAAATGCATTTGTAGTTCAGAAACGAGGGCTGTTTTGGGGTGATTCATCGACGTTTATTATTATTTTTTTTAAATCGTAGCTTTTAGCATTTACAAAGGAACGCAGAGGAAAATGATAAATACAACTGTGTATATGTATGATATAGTAAAAGAAATTAATTTGAAGAACATTTCGTGTTTAAAATATTAATATTATAATAATGTGTATGCAATAATTTATGGTTAAGATGATTAAAATTAAGGTATAGCTACCATGAGAGGGCTTGTTCGCGTCAACTTAGATTGCTTTGACCTTTTGTATTTTCAGAAATCGATTTCAAATTATTTTATTTAGCTATTGAATGGGATTTAAAAGAATCTGCGCATCCTCCGCTACTACAACAATATAATGTTCTACTTCATCCTCCGTTTACCACGAAGCAATTGCTTTTTTACCAACATCGATTGCTGTTTCCCTTTAATCTCATGCAACAGAGCGCATGTGCATATGTACACTATAGTTTCGTCCAATTACAGTCCGCGGGCGCTATAATTCAAGTCACGTGAAAAAAGACAAGACTGAGTCGGGTTGTTGTCATTAACAGAATGTTTCCAACTAGTAACTACAAGACAGGTGAGAAGACGACGATGAGACATGCTGTAGTTGGACGGAAAACTTCATTTTCACTTCATCGTCTTAATTCATCTGGAAGGGCAGCGAAACTGATGAGAAATTTGACAGGTAGGCTTTATGACTAACGGTTTTTCTGGTTATTTTCGGCGAGTAGGCCAACATTCAAACATCGCATTAATAGGGCCTATTCTACTTCGTGCGAAAATAAAACTGCCTCGAATCAGGCCTTCGCTTTTTCTAAGTAGGCCTAATGTATAAGCAATCATCGCTTACATGACGCGATTAAAATGAAGTCAGATATTACCAATCAATTTAACAATCCACTCGAACAGCACTCAAATTCACAACGGATTTTCGCAGAAATGCCGTAGTTGCATGAGTCAAAGTTAAATTAAATGCCGATGAAAATATCCAAAAAGACATAATAGTTTACAGGCCCTTAATTTTAATTTAATTCAAAAACTGTAAAGCCCCAAGCTAAAGGCAATAGCTGCGCTATATCGACAGTGACGTAAGGGTTGGGAGCCCCCCCCCCCCCCCCCCCCCCACCATTCATAAGATTAATGTCTCGAGACATTAAATAGCCACCAAGGTCGTCAACCGCTACCGAAAAGTGATGGGGACGGGCAAGTGCAAGTCTTGGAAAATGCATCTTACACTACATGCACCTCATACCATTTCTTATTCATTGAATTGCTGTGTGCTGCACTTGGTTCCCTATTTTTTGTTTGACCAGGAGCCGACTTTCAGGCGGGATACTAACATTAACAGAAAATCATCCGAAATAACCATTTTAGTCACAATCCTTTTCAGTAACAGCATTACAACGATTTCCCAAGTAACATGTGAGGGTTTTGAATGTTTGACCCGTGCGTATCATGTAAATCTTGACTTCTGATTGTCAAAATAGCCGTGGTCTAGAACCATAACCAAACTAGTATCTAGTGGTGCGTATTAGGCCCTAGCCCTACATAGGACTCTTCCTCTGTGCTGTACACAGATACAGAGTCCTAACTATTAGGTACCATTTCTGGGGCGGACAATTTTCAAAACTTCATAACTCAAATCTTACCTGCAAGAAGCCACTTATTTCACAAGATTCACATTCCATGGCGGCATACCTTTCGCTGCGGTGAATTTTGGACGTCATATATTACTCATTAATCCGTAATTTTCGTGAAATAATGCAGCTCCCAACGCTTAACAATTCTGCAAACTTTTAATAAAGAAAAACCAAGACGCCGGCGTTTGCGTATGTTTGCATGGGTGCATGGGTGCAGATTACGCATACCGCAAAATGCAACAAATTCATATCGCACTTTTTGGTCACAGTATCTTGACAGCACAGCGTAAGAACATGCAAACGCAACGCACGATATGCGCGTCATGCACCCTGCGTCTTACAAGCGAATAAGCGCGTACGCACGGCAAACACTGTGAGGATATGCGCGTCATGCATCCTGCATCTTACACGCGAATGTACGCGTACGCAAGTCAGACACTGTGAAAAAACGAACAAAATTTACTTTTGTTCAACGTTGGGAGCTGCATTATTTCACGAAAATGACGGATTAATGAGAAATATATGACGTCCAAAACCCACCGCAGCAAAATGTATGCCGCCATGGAATGTGAATCTTGTGAAATTAGTGGCTTCTTGCAGGTAAGATTTGACTTCAGAAGCTTTGAAAAACTTTCCGCCCCAGAAATGGTACCTGATCTCCAGAACGTCACTGTAGTGTATTACGAAAGTGAAAGGGCGCCAGGGCTAACAGGCCCCTGCTCGTCAAGCGTACATGAATAATAATTATGCGCGCTCGTGCAAGACTATAACATAGTGATTGGTACTGCTGCAGTACAGCTGGAAGACGGAAAAATATACCGCATCAGTGCATCCTAGGCGGGGGGGGGGGGGGGGGGGGGCGTGTTCATTGTTCAATGTTCATGTCTGGGACGAAACATGCCATTTTCCGTATTAATGGAAACGGAAATAGGCCCAAAATAAAGTGGTGTGGATTTCTTTAAGCGTTCAACTTGTTGGTAAAAATATTGCTACATTTTAGCGCCAAATCCATTTTTGTTAAATGCTCTATACAGCGCTTCACAAAAAGCATAACAAGTTATAATACAATGCACTAAAAGATGATTTACATATAAAAAGCTCAATGAAACTTAAATATCCATCAGGGGTTACTAATATGTGGACATTTTATGATTTCAACATATACCTTCCGAAATTTGGATCCTACTTTTATTACGTGTTTTACCCCTCAGCCCCAAGGCTGATGAAGGGGTTTTGTCATTGCCTACGGTGTCCGCTCGTCCGTCCGGCTTTCGTTTCCGGACCTTAACTTGAGTTGAAGTGACATTTGGCCGCACAAAAAGGTCTATGGTCAAGGCTGCGGACCATCATAGAACATAGGTCCCACATCTAAAAAGTTGAAGCAACAATGAGCCCAGAATCTTTTCAAATTTAAGGTGCATGACATTTTAAAAACATGTTGTGAAAATAATCTGATAATGTTTGCTAACAATTTTCTATTGCTGTGACATCGATGATGTGAGGGTTTACTAATGGTATCTGTATCAATGAAAGACGGTAAATATATTAGTTGCGGCAGATTGTACATATTTTGTGTTAACACAACCATTAGGTCTTAATGAAAAAGTCAAGGGTAATCTGCAATACAGATCCCAGGGGTTTTCTTCTGTTTTCTGAACGTTGGAAGAGAAAGACAGGATGTGCTGCAAATAATTTTAATCTTAACGCAAGGACGAAACCTGAAATGGTTTTCTTGAATATTCTATTTTAAATTGCTTGGTCTACCGTCCTCTGTAATGGTTGACCTAGACTTATGGACAAGTCGTAAAAACGTCTGTCGCGGTGATAGCGTATACGGCTTTCTCGCGACCAGTTCTCGCGAGACTGATGCTCCGCGCGAGACTAGTATATAGGCCTACTGTTCTCGCGCGGAGCATCAGTCTCGCGAGATAGTTGCGAGAGAGCCGTTTCGCTATCACCGCGACAGACACTAACGACTTGTCTACAAGTCTATGGTTGAATTAGCAAGATAGCAATCATCTCAAAATAACGGCCAATCTCTACACAGCGTCATCTAAAAGAAAATTCTTCCGAAAATGTTATTTTTTTATGATTCATAAAAAAAAAAAAAATCTTGACATCAATTTGGTACAACAGGGGGTGGTAGTGATAGATGTATGATGTTGACCACTTATGGATGACTTAGCAGTTGAGGGATTTGCAAACATTAACATGCCAATGTGAGTTTTTAGCGTGAAATTACATAAACTTTATCAACTTATATAATCAAGGACTTTAAAGGAAAGTATGTCACAATTCGAGCGCAATCTTTACCGGTGTAGGACCACTGCCCAATTCAGGGACACTGCCAAATCCAGGACCACTGCCATTTATTTCTATGTTGTACGTTTATTTCCGAGTCGTTCGTTTATTTCGCTATCAACGATTTTCAAAGACAAAGTGAGTTCGGGACTTGGGGGGGGGGGGGGGGGGGGCTTGGGGGCACGTGCCTCCCAATATTCCGTGCTCCCCATTCAATAGTCAAATTTGGTCTATAGTTTAATATGGTATGTTGATGAGTTACACCACGCGGTAAACATTAGTCTCCAAAATGTTGCCATGTATGAAATTTATAAATTACACGGCACAAATAAACACATTTCGATGTCCTTTTGTTCCCTTCTGTACGCAGGGTTCTGATCCGTTTCGTCATCATGGCACTTGCAGAACCAAGAACCGACGAAGTAATGACGCAGTTGGATTATTATGGTGTCACATCTACATCAAATACTGAAATCATTACAAACACTGAGATAGCTATAGTTCCCGATGTATCTTCTATGGATGAAAACGTGTGGGGCATCTGGTGGCCAATTCACCGGTTCTTTTTTGGTGCGCTTTTTTTGATTCTAAGCATTTACGCGTTATATGCCACCATTTTGCGTGTGATGAATAATGGACGCCAAGGTGGGATACGATCGAGAAAGGCTGTTCAACCAGTATTTACATGCATTAATTTGTTGGTATTTATCCTCGGATCAAGTAACGCAATCATGTTGTTTATTGATCCATATCTGAAATATCAACGAGTTCCACTTTTGGTTGCTGTCATACTTTTTAACATGCCGTATCCGTGCATGACGTCAGCCTTTGCTCTGGTCAATTGGGTTCTGCTATCTATTTCAAAGATGCGCATAAGCAAGTCGGCTAAACTGCGCAGTGCTTGTTTCTTGTCAGCTATTATAGCCACTCATTTCATTCTGATACTTTTTGCTTGCTTTATCTTTGTCTTGTATAAAAGAGTTCTGGTCCTGGGAATTTTGTGTCACGGTTTCTTTGTAGTGTGGGGCGTTATGTTAAGTGTTACCTACATTTACAGCGCTCGGAAAATTTTGAGTGCTGCTAAAAATAATCGAAAAGAGCTTCATGATATATCAATGCGCGACGGTTCAATCACGACAAATGGTGGCTCGAAAATATCGCACACATTTACCAAACGATTGTCTGCTATATTTGGGAGGAGTATGAAGCGACCTAACAGCTCACCCAATAGCAGTAGCATTTTTACGATTAGTCGAAACCAGTCAAGTCGAAACCAGTCAAGTCAAAAAATGCCTCAAAATAATTCACCCGTCACCGTGGGTTCTGATTTTAAAACTTCCCTACCCATCATTGATGACGTAAGTACTGAATCTAAAGCCGAATCAGTCAACCAGGAGAATATTCAAATCGACAACACCATGACGTCACTTGAAAGTAAGATGACAGCTTCAGAAGAACTGAGCAACTCGAAGACAGAGACGCGTGACAAGGATGAGCAGTGTGCTGTCAATCAAACTAAAATGGAAAACAACTATGCACAAGACATACATAATACTACAACAACCGGCTCTTCTACCATCACTGCTGCGAGATCTATAGCCAATTCTCCTGAGAAAAACAACGATGGCAATGGTGACAATACTGCAATGAAAAAGAACCGTTCTGTGCCATCTGATGCCAACCAGAATGGAAACAAACGAAAACAACGTATCAAACTTGGAGGCAAGATGTCCAGTCCTAACAGACCACAGGTCACCCAAAAGGTATTAAAAACTTTGCCTCTTTTCAAAACCACAGCTTGAGCTTGAGCTTGAGCTTGAGCTTTTGCTTTAGTGGCACTGTCCCCTGATTAAAGCCCCGTAGCGAAAGCACACGTTTTCAAAGTAACTGAGGAGCTCATTAAACCGGAGCCCAAGCCCAAGCCGTGGTTTCATAAAGAGCTTTTTTAACAAAGTTGACACACCATTATAGAACAGTTCATTTCACTCCGATTAAACATAACTAAGTAAAATCATGTAGGAAGGCTCTGAGGTGGTAATGTCTTCGAAAAAACGGGATTTTCAAGTTTAGCAAACTATTTTGTTTTGATTCAAAAATGTTTTGTTGATTTCGGTGCGATATGATCTAAGAACCAATAAGAATCAAGATATGAGAGTAAGATGGTGGTATTTCAGGTAGGCCTATAAATATTTTTTGAGACAATCGATTGTCGCACCGTGCAGCATTAATTCAATAAGATGTAGACTGTCCATCTATGAAGGACTGTCTTTTATCTTCGATCATTGCTTATCAGCGTTATAGTGTACTCCCACAAACAAAACAAAAACAGTGTAAACTTTGCGATTTATAGTGCTTCTAATGCAAGGGCGTCGATCGCTACTGAAAAGTAGGGGGGACGGGCGAGCAAGTCTTGACAAAATACATCTTACGTTATTTGCACCCCACACCATTACTTTTACAGTCAATCAAAAAGTGGGGGGGGGGGGGGGACATCTGATATGCTGGTCCCCCCCCCCCAGTCTAAAAAGTGGGGGGAGACATGTCCCCCCCGTGCCGTCCCCCACCCATCGACGCCCTTGCTTCTATGTGATTGACATGATGGACGGGAGAGGGGAAATTTGATCCGAGGTGTCCACCCTACTTAACAAACTTGGGTGGCTTTTAAAGAGCATTGAACAGGGGGAAATTTTCCCCCGTCACCGCTCGTGCTTCTTATTTGGCTTATGGAATTCAACTGAGAGTATTTACAAACATACAACATTACAAGGGGACAGGTTTTTAAATAACGTATTATTATTTTTAACAGGTGTTTCGCATTGCATCCTTCACGGCAGCGTTAGGGTTGGCATCAGCATGTCTAGGATTGTATGGCATACTTGGATTAATGGTTGCTGGTCCAGATGAACAGCCTTCACCGTGGGCCTGGTACATTTTCCAGTCATGTTTCAGGTACATGTGTTTTAATTTATGAAACCAGGTTATAGCACACAGTCACGTATGTGCCAACCTAATCAAACTTTCGAAGTAAATTGAACATCACTAATTTTCAATTTTCAATTGGAATCGACAATTATAACTCTTTTATATGGCAGTATATTTATTTACCCAATTTACACTGCTGACGTCATCCCCTCTTTAGTCTAAATTTCGACATTTTGAGAGTTTCCGCGTGTTCCACCGTGTCCACTTTGGTGGCTGTGACTGTTGCTAGGGTCGTTGCTATGAGAACGCATCTTAACTTGGTAATGAATCCACAGCCGCAGCCGTCAAGTAAAACACGGCCTGGCTTTGCATAATGCATTTTGCACCCGGTTAGTCTTTCCTATGAATTATTCCAATTTCATTCAGAAATGTACACTCACCACCATCATCCCCACACAAAAAGGCGAGATGTTCCTTCATTTCAGGGCTCAAATTTATAAAGGTGCTTAAAGCGAATTTCTTTCCTAAGCAAAAAGGGAGTGGGGCACCAGTCTTTAACAATGTAAACTCAGCCTGGAGTTTTGGCTTGATACCTGTTTCTGCTAAGCAAGGTATTTCTGTGCTTAGCAAGTTTTTGTGCTTTCAGACTTTATGAAATTGGTCCCAGTGTTGTTAGTGCGCACGCGCGGTGTGCAATTTACATATTTCACTAAGGGTCTCTTTACATGCAATCAGATTCCCAAAATGGCAGACAAAAGGAAAACTCGTTGTGTGACGTCAGTGCAAGGCGTCAATGCCCTGGGTTATTTATTTTATTATAAAGTACAAATCGACAAATATTATAAATGGGACGAACTAATATGCATCCTGTTTTATTCCCAGAATGGTGGAGTTTGGAATGGGATGTACCATGGCTTATTTTACAACACAGCCCTTCCCGCGTCGACGTGGACGTTAGAGTAATATCAACGGACAGCTCTTCAGAATCGTGACAAGTTTCCACAATAGGAATTTCGAAATGGCTGATGCAGAATTACTCAAAATAATCGACCGTTAATATTAAATTTATTTTTCTTATAATTATCACAATGCTTTATGGGTTTCACAGGGGATTTTGTCTCATGGTGATTATGTCCCTTATGCAGCGAATTGTGAAAATAATTAATAATTAAAATTGTTTTTTTTATGCGGGCGGGCTCTGATGAGAAACTAAATCATCTGTTATTGAAGTTATTGGTAATAATGTTATTACTATAGATGTTTTAATTCTTGTGACAGTTTTACTTATGCTACCGTTACTTATTATGACACCACGTTAAGTTAGTTCTTACGAAGTGATTGAAACTAGATAAGGATTTATTGTGTCATAACAAACACTTTGTATAGTGGAGTTTAATTTGTGATCGTGTTTTATTTTGTTATGATTTTTTTTATATTAACCTCTTTGGTAAGAAATATTCCTTTTTGTTTTTTAAGAAATATTTTAAAGATCGCGTTACTATTACCTAAATACACCACTATTGGCAAAACGTATTTAAAAATATCTCGTTACTATTCGCCCTATAGACTAAGTTGACCTCGAGAGAAGACGAGTTCTCGCGAGAATCTGGACTTCCGGGCACCTCGAATAGCAGCTACAGCGTTTATTTTTCGGCAGTTGTTTTTAAAAAGAACTTGTATTACGATGTTTTTATAAATTTCACCCATTGAATATGGTTTGAATTAAATTTTTAGAAATAGTCAAAAGTAAACAATTTCTGAAATCTTAGAAAAATGTTATCTTGACCTCAAATTCCGCTTCAGGTTTGACCATAAAGAGCATGCAATAAAAAGGCAACCGTAGTGATCATTGGCGTACACGCATGTAAATTAGATCAAGCTGCTACTCTCTTGCGGTACCCAAACCGCGCGAAACAAGGACTTCGTTGTCCCGGCGACGCCACAATTATCACGTTAAATCCATGCGACACAATAATAACAGGTATTTAGAGACGCTCCCCATAGAAAACTATATCACAGCGCTTACAAAAACTGAAATGCACAATAAATAACAAAATCTTATCGGAAAAGCTACATACACCATGTTTGAAAAGAATGAGAAAAGGAGAAAAGCTTAAACAGGGAAGAGATGTGTTTTCAGAAGTTTTTTAAATTGGTCTGTGGATTTAGCGGCTTTAATGAAAGAAGGGATGTTGTTCCATGCTGTGGATGCAGTTACAGTGAATGTGCGATCGCCAGATTTGCTACGGGTCCTAGGAATGGTAAGCAAAAATGGGTCTCGAGAAGAGCGAAGATTAGGGCGAGATGGGTTATGAAATGTAAAGCAATCCTTGATATATAATGGCGTCTGGTCATGGAAGGCTTTAAAAACAAACAAGAGTACTTTGAAGAGAATTCTTTCTTTTACGGGAAGCCAGTGGAGAGATTTAAGTAGAGGACTGGGGTCATGACAACGATCTGTTTTCGCGCTATTAAAGTGGGGAAGCACTTATATCCCGATTTAAAATATAACCTAACTTTGGTTTGTTAGTGCCGTCAACACGGTTTGTACAACACAGTTGGCGTTAATTCGCAATTTGACACTTCGAACCGGATGTTTGAGGTAGAGCACTATTTCTTCATTTCCACTTAAGACTCCATATTAATTTTTTATATTATTTTTATAAATTGTTAGTATAAATGTCATCATTCCACCAGTATGTTTTGGGGGTTTAAAAAAAATGATATGACGAAAATAGAAAATCACACCAAATTACACCTTACGTTAATCTCCCAAAGCTGATGGCTCAGAGGTGCCCGGAGGCTCAATGGTGACCTTATTGTCGTGAGACTTACATGGTCTATTGCAAGAAGTATTAAACATATTACGTTACTAATATACCTATTAAAATACACCCAATTGCAAGAAATAATTTGATTTAATGTTCTCCTTTTTCTGCACAAAATAACATCCCTATAAATATCCGTACACTTTTAATTTGAAAGTTCTTTTTAACACAATATGTAATAATATTTAGAGAAACGCAAGATAGCCGAAGGATGGCCACAATAGACACGGAATACTTGTCCGCCTTACTAAAACGTTGTAATAAAGTGTTAATCAATTTAGATTAATGTTATCTGCACCAGAATAGTTTAACGATGATAGCCAAATATGAATTTGCAGGGTAGGCCTATATAAAGAAGTAGGCCTATGTAAATATTAAAAATCGAAATTTGCGATGGGTGGATGGATGTATCAAGGCAATAAAACTTTTCTGGCGCTTTAAACAACGGCTGTTTGAAAAACGTACAATTTTAAATTATTATAAACCATGTTTCGTAAGAATATGTTCGCAAAATCGAAGAGTAAACCTAATTATGTATATGGGATTTGAGGCATTGCATGGTGAGGTATCAATATGACCTGCGTGGTAATGACCGGGTTGGTGGTTGGCCACTGTTAATGGACCGAACCGAAGGCGAGGTCCATTAACAGCTTCTCACTTCCATGCCTTCTGTATATTCTCTTCAGGGCCATTCTTTAGGCTGTTCAACTTTTGCATGGCTCCTAGTCCCTTGCACTTATTTAACTACATCAGTATAATGGAGATCAATGACTTTATGTGCATATTTTGAAGAACCAGACTATGCGTTTTTAAAGTATAAATAGAAACACTTTATAGTTGGTGTACGGCTTTATGCTTTGCATTACCCTGGTTTCATGCCCGTACCAGCTACCTTAAAATGATACATTGTCTGCACAAACTTCTGCGTCCCATATCCATATGCTTGTGTGATAACTTATAATGTCTGCACAAGCGCTGATTAAATTTGTACATATCGCACTTTGTGGTCACATATCTTGACTGCACAGCGTTAACATGCAAACGCAATGCACGGTATGCGCGTCATGCATCCACTGATCTCTATATACTGACTGGATAGCGCTTCGACGCATACGCTGTGCACACAGCCGTGAAGCACGCGCGATGACGCAGCGGCCATTTTACTACTCGCAAGAAGCCACGTGAGCGGGCATTCTGTGTGCGTTGAATCATTCCTATTTCCATGGTTTGAGTAGGATTAGGCCTACTTTACATGAGATTTCGTTTGAAATAAATGTTTTACGGTGCCCTAGAATTTAATGTGTGCTTGAATTTTGCGTTTTAGCTCAAATTCCCCAAGAATAATTATTTTAAAAAGGGAAATTAGGTTTAGAATCCATTAAAAAAAATAAACAAATAAATCCCTTATGTGGCGGCCGGATACGAAACTTTTCCAACTGGGGTACACGAGTCCCGGGGAAGATGGGACAGTGCATTTACCAAACTATTTCAAATAGTTTCGTCCATATGTAGTCTGTCTCTGGCACACTGGAGGTCGCCCTTTTACTGTTTTCTTTTTCTATTATTAGCGTGAGTATTTACCAGCACGTCGTCAACTTATCATACAACAGGGTGCGGGTCATCATTTGTCCATGGGTATTTTTGAAAGACATCAAGATGTCTTTACAACAGCACTTGTCCCATTTTGTGAGCACAATATCAGATATGATATTACTGTCGGCTGACCGAATGCTGAAATATTTTATATCTGGATATTTTTTTTTATTTGTCCCGTTTGAACCCCAGTTGTTATTTTATTGGGGTAAAATGAGCCAATTAGTCAACAACTTAATATCAACAACCTATCACGGTAGGGGTAAAATGGGATTGGGACGCATTTAATTGTTTGAAACAAAACTGTAAACAGATTTGTTTTTAAAATGCTCAAAGGTGTAAATTATTGTTGAATAATATAATTTTGTTTAAAAACAGGTTTTTTAAAACCTAGTTTTCACACTATAAAAACTCCTGACAGTTATATTGTAGTAGTATTACTACTAGTAATGGTCATGCAATTTTTGTCATTTGCCCCAATTTGACCCACATTAATTTCCAATATCCCACTTAAAAATTTCTTTCACCCGTCATTACAGTGCATGCATCCCATCGTGACTCAAGGGGGGGGGGGCAGGAAAAGTAAAGTTTTAGTATCTAAAAACCCTTGAAATTTCATTAAAATGTTACAATCTAACCTTCAGTAGTAGAAAGCCCACATGACAGATTAGGGTTAAATTAATTTTTTATTATCTAAAAACTAACTATCTGTCCCATCTTACCCCAGTATTTAAACAAAAAACGTGGCAAATGTTCAAAATTATGGTTTACGGGCCGGGGGAATTCCATGTCAACTCAACGCTCGCACATGGATTGTAAGTTGGAACAATATTTGGTGTTGACTTACACAAAAATATAACTTTTCGGAGCTTGTGGTTAGTCTTTGATATATAAAGAAAAATCTCAAAACTTATAAAAGTATACATGGAGAACCTAAACTAAAAAATTCATTGTTTTAAAGGTCTTTAAATGGTCTCCATTTCATAAAATTAAACCAAATTCAAAGCAAGAAGCACAAAGAAAACCTTTATGCTTAAAATTTTACATTTTTAAATGGTTTTGATATACAAAGCAACATTGTAATTATTGTGATGGATTCTTTAAAAGTTTAAGGTGTTTTTCTTTTCCTGATGTCTATGAGAAAACGCATTGTCAGTGAATGCTCCTACAGAATTTGTAATAACAAAAATAAAACAATAAAACTATACTTTAAAAGAATGCAAACAAATAAATCAGTCAGTGAGTGAAAAGTTCAGTTCAGTTCAGTTTATTTTTTCAGAGTATCCGTATCATATAGACAATCAGAATGGGAAATTAAAAGGTGTAGATAATTTAGACATGACATGGCACCAACAGAAAAGTCAATGCAAGACCAGAAGACTTTGCATAACAAAAACAAAACAAAACTTGACAAGGAAGGACAAAAGGAGACAAGGACAAGGCAAGAACAAAGCAAAACACAAGTTGACAATAATAAAATCATGTAATAAAACTATCTCATCCTGGAAAAACATCCACCTTCAAAGGGACAACACATTCTGCAAAATTACTTCAGGGATGATATTATACAGCAGTTTTAATTGCATATCTACAATATCTCTCAAAATATCTGGGGTAATTGGTTCTTTTTTCTCTATGGGCTTTGCAATTGATCTTTTTATACCCTCACTGGTATATCTTACCAGAGGCATCTGAGTAGGGTCATTAGACCCAGCCATTCTGTGAGCCCATGATATAGCTGATACAGCACTGATTATTGAAGCTGATGAATTACATGTATGAGACAGGTAAACTAAATACAATGAAATGTGGTAGGGATCTGCCCCAATAGGTTTCATATCATATTTTGTTGCCCATGTTGCCCATTTTATTGAAAGCATACGAATAAGACTTAACTGTAGAATCTGCTCTAGACTTTAATATAATTTCCGGTAGCTCCTCGACAAGTTTCCCCAGATCCTTGTTTGTGTCTTGTCTCTTTTCAGCCCAGCCCACACACCGCTGTTGAAAATTATCTATAGATAAAATGATAACCGGATTTAATTTATGTATTGTGTTGCATACAGATATTCTTCTTTACTCTCATCTAAAGTCTAGCCTCACCTCCGATATGCGATTTCTGACAATATTGTCAATGTATTCCTTATTTGCTCCTCTGGCTGGAATAAATATTCCCCATT
Organism: Leptasterias polaris; assembly: GCA_037783415.1. Lineage (NCBI taxonomy): Eukaryota > Metazoa > Echinodermata > Asteroidea > Forcipulatida > Asteriidae > Leptasterias > Leptasterias polaris. The sequence continues at coordinate 142,854 of JAZGTN010000108.1, forward strand.
CCTTAAGAAGTTCAAAAACTTCCACCACTGCTCTTGCGTACAGATATTCTTCTTTACTCTCGTCTAAAGTCTAGCCTCACCTCTGATATCCGATTTCTGACAATATTGTCAATGTATTCCTTATTTGCTCCTCTGGCTGGAATAAATATTCCCCATTCCTTAGGAAGTTCAAAAACTTCCACCACTGCTCTTGCGTACAGATATTCTTCTTTACTCTCGTCTAAAGTCTAGCCTCACCGCTAGGATCCGACTTCTGACAATATTGTCAATGAATTCCTTATTTCCTCCTCTGCCTGGAATAAATATTCCCCGTTCCTTGGGAAGTTCAAAAACTTCCGCGACTGCTCTTGCTGGATTATAACCATCTGGATAGTGCATGGGCCAAAAAGGCGCCGAATACCAACATGGACATATCAATGTACCAGCAGCTTTTATGTTCTGCATATGCTTCAAAAATCTGGGTATCAATGAGATAGGTGGTACCACCCAATTGTTTTCCAAAACCCAATCAACCGTGAATGTATCTATTGCTTCACAACCGGGATTCCAATATCTGGAATTGAACCTGGGGAGTTTGTTGTTATAATAACTGGCAAATCTGTCCACAGTATGAGGACCCCATAATTCATCAAGAAAACAAAAAATTTAATCTGAAACAGCCCAATCATCTTGATCTAAAATTCTACTGAGATTATCTGCACTTTCATTCTCTGACCTTGGAACCCATTCCATTTCAATATGTATATTATGGACCAAACATGTCTGACAAATACTCAAGGCAATGTCTTGTAAATCTCTCTTCATACTTCCTCTGGTTGTTATTCTAGAAACAGCCTGGTTATCTGTAAACCACTTAGTCCTTCGGCAGGACAGCTTTTTTACAAGCGACTTCAGGACTATATCTACCGCCTTAAGCTCTCTCCAAGTAGAGCTCTTTAGGGAATCTATTCTATTCCACATACCTTGTACAGTTCCTTCACCTGTATCTACTAAATACCCACTATAACCTGTGGAACTTGCATCTGAATACACAATTTTTGAGCATTCTGTGCGTATACCAATCACACCTACATTCATTTTTCCAACATTACTGTTCCAGAAAATTAACTCTTCTCTTGCCTCTGCTTGAATTGTAACTGATGCGTCCCATGTTGAAATGGATTCAATACAAAGATGTCAATATTTGGTCATTAAATTTGCCACGTTACCTATCACCAAATTACTCGACATAATCTTTCCAACAAGTTTTGCGAGAACCCTTGCTGTTGTTGGACCTTTACTCATGGATTGGATGTCCCTTTTAATGCTCAAAATGCGTCTCTGTGGTTAGTCTTGGTGGGTGCAAGACGTCCCTGTTCTGTATTTCCACGATCCGCCCCATTACAAATTGCCGCCAATAGAGGGCGCTATCATTCCACGAACCCGCTATCACCCACGAACCGCTATCACAGGAACGTCTTGGGAATCTCGTCGAGTATCACGTGATACAATCGCTGTGACCTATATCTGCATATTCACATTGAGGTCACAACGGCAATACGCAAGCGCACGAACAAAAATTTTAAGCCGCATAACGACCAACCAGACTGGTCACGCTGCTGTAGCAGACGAAATTGTATTGTCTACTATACTGACACACTGTGTGCTGTTCTGTGTAGCAAGGACGGTCGGCCTCTTTCGTGATTTTTTGCAATTATGACGGCTAGCTTTGCTGGCGAATAATGGCCTCGCGATACTCATCACACCGTACGAAAAAGGGCGGATGGTGTATAGTTTGTAACCGGCAGCTAGTAACTTGTAAGAGTTACACCACCTTTACTAACGAAAGCCAAGAAAAGGGCTTCATCAAAGATTTACTAAGTGAGATTGTCGGCGAGGACCGGTGTGATCGAACGAGTCTGTTTCACAATAATGGTACTGTCTGCCTCAAATATAAATCAAAATTCACATTTCCCTTAAACCTTTTTTTAAGGTAAAACTAATTTCTGTATCAAATCATATCAATAATAATCAAATCAATTTCAACTTTAAATTTTTATGTTTTCAGTTCCCCTTCTGATATTCGCTGGTTACGCAACGTTAAACGCGTGCATTTTTTTACTTTTTTTCAAGACGGAATACAAACGACTAAAAGCTGAGGAGCGACATGCTGCCAGTAGCATCTTAAACTTCAGCAGTCGAAGCCTTGGGACACCGGCCCCTCAAGGTATTTATTCATGATGTCAAAGGTCAGGATATTGTTCCCATCTGGGCCCACATGGCTCTGCAAGCAAAGAATCTGCGTTAATGGAATTTGTGCGCGTGAAATACTCCGTGTTACTAGGAAATATTTGCCAAACTTTATCAAAACTGTTCCAAATGAAAACATTTATAGCTTATTTAATTTGTAAAGTGCTTTAGGACTATTGTGTGAGGCGCTTTATAAGTATGGTTTAGTTTTATTATTATTAGGCATTCTTCGCTTCCACAGCTTGCTCTGTAAGTTAAGAATGGTGATCGCAAGTAGAGCCATCAAATTGGGCCCTGGTTATGCAATATTAGAACTGGGGCTACTTGGAGGACGTGGCCTCTGTTGCCCCTCTTTTTGGCCCTGGCGCCCCTTCATAAATATTCCCTTAGACTTTTCTAATGGAAGTGCTCTTTGTAAAACACAAGTTTTCTTGCCCGTCAAAAATGAACTTCCACTCAATGACTAGTTAATATGACTTTATCAAATCTTTTCAGAACTCCTGATATTAAGTACTACTTTTTAAATTAAGTGTTTGGGGGAAAAGGGTTAGCACACTGGTCGAGCTACCTGAATGTGGGTTTGAATCCCTACTTTGTTTATTATGGATCTCTTGAGGAGTTGAATTTGGTATTTCTTTGTCTGAGGGGATGTTTAAGTGAACCAAGAAAAAATACAATCTTGCAGCTTTGATATAACAAGTGCAAATATGACAATTCCATCATGCTCATTAAATGTTTTGTTGATGTTATGTTTTCTTTTAATTTTTTTTTCATATTGATGCAGTGCACACTTCTTTGATCTTGGGTTAAAATTAAACTTTAGTGTGAATATTAAAGCCAATTTGATGAAATACAATTTTGAGCAATGAACAAATCAAAATACATAAATATGCAAATGTCCACCTAAATGTTTTACATTGTTGGTAGATTACGTAGTAACAGTTGTAAAATGTCGACTTAAAAAAAGATGATGCCCATTTCTACATCTTGCTACATCTAGTGGTGTATATGGGTTCATCATAGCCCATAGATATAAACGTTGTTCAAATAAGTTCCATGAAGAATACAAATCAACAGCTTTAGGTGAAATAATATTGTATTTTTACAATGATTAGCTTTTCTATCTTTTGTAAAAAAAATAAAAAAATAATATTATACATAACATAGAATGCAATTTTATGATATACACTGTGAATATTAGTTATCCCACAAACGCGTGTTGAAATTGAGGAATTTGGGGCTTCTGCATCCCTTTTATACAACGAGTGTACGTGGGATGCATTAAGCTTGAAATTCTTTCCAAGAGTGCCTGTTCCAGAAATTGTTTAGATTTGTTTAATGTGTTTGCACAATTAACAATCTAAAACGACTTAAAGCAAAGTAAATTTCTGAATAATCGGGAAGAGGTTTGTCTAGGACTGCTGTGATAAATGCTGACTGTTTTTTAATTTTACAACCATTAAAGACATTGCGGTAACTGTAAGCGAATACATGCTGCATGTTTTACCCAGGATGAAATAAAAGATTTTGGTGCAGTATTGACCCATATGCACAAGCGCCATTTCAAAAATATACCACAGTGCATCTTGGAAAACCCAATATAGTAAACAGATAACTCAAGCTGCCAAAATGGACGCGTTGATGTAGTTTACATGTAACTAAGCCAGGGTTAGATTTAACAAAGCACTAAGAATCATGTTGACTGCAAATCACTCATTTGCGCAACAAAGTGTGATGTCGCAATACAAATTACTATGGCAATATTGACAACTCGTGTTAAGATGACTTAGTGCTTTGTGAAGTTTCCCCCTGGTTTGAAAGTTTTGTATCGCAATACCCCATTGTTTTAAAAGCAGCGTGCCAAGATGGTTGCTGGTTTTGCTTGGATTCAGATTTCACCCAGAATCCTTTGCGCGCTGATCCATGCATATGGGCCGTTCACCTGAAGTCATCACCACAATGAATCTTGGTTGCCGATCATGAGAGCTGATCCATGCATATGGGCCGTTCACCTGAAGTCATCACCACAATGAATCTTGGTTGCCGATCATGAGAGTTGGTACATGCATATGGGCTGTTCACGTGAAGTCATCACCACAATAAATCTTGGTTGCCGATCATGCGAGTTGGTACATGCATATGGGCTTATCACCTGAAGTCATCACCACAATAAATCTTGGTTGCCGATCATGCGAGTTGGTACATGCATATGGGCTGTTCACCTGAAGTCATCACCACAATAAATCTTGGTTGCCGATCATGCGAGTTGGTACATGCATATGGGCCGTTCACCACCACAATAAATCTTGGTTGCCGATCATGCGAGTTGGTACATGCATATGGGATGTTCACCTGAAGTCATCACCACAATAAATCTTGGTTGCCGATCATGCGAGTTGGTACATGCATGGGCTGTTCACCTGAAGTCATCACCACAATAAATCTTGGTTGCCGATCATGCGAGTTGGTACATGCATATGGGCCGTTCACCTGAAGTCATCACCACAATAATTCTTGGTTGCCGATCATGCGAGTTGGTACATGCATATGGGATGTTCACATGAAGTCATCACCACAATAAATCTTGGTTGCCGATAATTTGGGAGTCAGTTTCCTTGTGTGTTACTGTGTAGTGAGCGAAGTGCCTGCATTTACACGCTCACCACATCTTTACATTGACAGACAATATCTGCAGTGCAATAGGTCAAAGTTAAACAATCAGTAGCGATGATCACACTTGTTAGAGTACAACAATTAACATGTAAATATTTTGAATTAGGAGGCAATTAGGCGAAGTGATACAAAATTAATTATTTTGACAACTTGTGTAATACAATTAGTTAAGCATAAAGTAATTTCTTTTAATATGTGGATTTTGTTAATTGATTTAAAATGTAGAATTAGAAGTCACTCTTCCGAAATTGATGGGAAGAACAATCATTTCGCTCGATTAATTTTCAATGTTAGGTTTTGAAGAGAATAATAATGTTATGTCTGCAAGAATTATTGCTTTCCATTGAGCCCCGAAAGAAACTACTAAAAAATTCAGAACAAAAATGTTAACTATATTTGGTACCTCGATGTTGTGAAAGTGATTTTGTTTCATTAAAGCTTCGTTCATCAGATGGGACGTAAAGCCTCAGATCCTGTGTGTGTGTTGTATAATGCACATAATAGAGCCCATTACATACACTTATCGCAGAGAAGGGGTTCACCCTGATACTTTGCTGGTATTCGCCCGTAGAGCCTTGAATTTGGGACAGCAGTGAATAAAGCATTATAATTTATCTCTGTAATGTAATGACACTTTCATCCAAACTAGAGATTTAGTGTTTGACAAACACAAAGCTGTTCCGTGTTGTTGTGCTTCAAAGTTGGTCTGATTTGAAGTCTCTTGACAGGCCCCCTTTTCACTTAAGGGTGCCTAAACCTGGTCTTCATTCTGAATCGAAAGGAACTTTTAACCCAGAAATAAAGGTCGTCATGTTAACCCTTGTCTAACAGTTATTGCTCAAAGGGGTGTGTAGTTCTTAAGATGTAGGACCAACGGTGCAAGTGCTTTCCCACAGCGTCAACCTGCGGCCCCCATTCCACCTAGGGGTCAACCGTAAGCGACTCATATTTTGTTTTTTAGAATACCCCTCTATATGAACACTTGAAATAAATCTGCCAAAACTTTTTTGTTTTCAAGATACAACCCTTTCAACAATGTAGCCCTGCCCATAATTGTTTGTTCTACCCCCAAAAAATTCTTAAGTCTGGTTGGTCTGTGCACATATCCACTTCACAATAAAAAGTGACGGCCTATATTTACCATGTTACATCTTATGTTTTAGGGAGATTGCACCGTCTGATTTTTCGCAACTTTGATAAGAAGAAAGGGGGGTCATCTCAAAAGCTGTACAGTTGAATTTATGTGAAAATTATAACACAAAATGTAAATTTTCCCATATATATAGCCTGTGTAGTATCTTGCCTGTCAGGAAATACAAAGGTAATATAGATTTTTAATCATTAAAGGTACCTGTTGGTCTATAAAAAGCATTGTAACTGTTTGTTATCAAATGCATATGGTTCGAAAGATGTTAAAAAAGTAGAATATAGAGATCCACACAAATATGCCTTGAAATTGCGTGGTTTTCCTTGTCGTGAACTAACACGGTCGGCCACTGGCCGACTGTTAGTTCGCAAAGTAAAAGGAAAACCGGGCATATTTGTGGGGATTGTTGTATTCTGCTTTGTATAGACCAACTAGCCCCTTTAACCCTATCATTACCAGCAAATATTTCACAGTAGGACCTTGCATACCAGCAGTGTGTTACCCCTCACAATGCTTCTGCACCAACGAATTTGTGTGGATTTTAATGAAGAGCGCCCCCAATGTGCAGTGAGTGATTTTTCATGTGTATTGTATGCACTGTACAGGCATACAGTCTAATCCTCCATGGTGTCAGTAAATCAAATAGCATTATAGCATACCACCAAATCTAAATCATTTTATGTCACAGAACTATTTATTGAAGGACATTAAATACAAATGAACCACAAAAAAGTGTTGACAAACGACCAAATGTACATAATTTTATGTCACTGAACTATTTATTGAAGGACATTAAATACAAATGAACCACAAAAAAGTGTTGACAAACGACCACCCCCTTCCCCCCTCCCCCCCCCCTCCCCCTCCCCCCCCTCTTTCAAAGTTGCCTTGGATTGCGGACACACGAACACATTTTTGGCGGCAACATTGAATAGGGGGGGCAGGGGGGGGCAGGGGGGGGCAGGGGGGGGCAGGGGGGGGGGGGGGCTGGGGGCTATTGTTAAAAATGCCTACAAATATGGAGCTACATATTTATTTATGCCATAAATTTAAACCAAGTGCAATGTATGGTAATTCTCAAAGCAAGGAACGACGCACATTGGATATGTACATTGTTTGCAAATCATCCTCGTTTGTTTTCTCTTGTGTAATCGACGGTTACTACAAACGATGCAGTCACGTTTTCTTCCGGAAGGGTTTTTGCCAGGATAATGCATTTTCTCTATCATCCCAACAGGAAGGTTATTCGCATTGGATCGTCTACAACGCAGCATTGTAGAACGCTCCCAACCCGTGAGCAAGCCGTCTATAACTTGAATACGGAAGTCAAGATTACTGACATGCTTATTTGTTGGTATGCTGTTGAAAATTACCGTAGCATTGAGCATACATATGTTCAACAAACAAAAAAACACCCGTTTCCACCATTTCAAACTTCTGTGTGTATGCGTGTAGTACTGACAAATTTGATTAGCGAGATCTGTTCCTCCCATGAATTTGTTGTAGTAATCTATAGATTTTGGCTTAGCAATTTCACGCAATCCACTTTCGCTTTTCTTACACCGAATTTTTTTCATTATTACTTGGCAATCGCCTACATTTGTTAGGAATACAACATTTTTGTTATCACGCCAAACAATGCATAACTGACCAGCCTTCTCATAAAATTTGGGGTCATCTCCCTTTTTCATTCCATTTGTCTTTGGGTGTGCTGCACGAGGTATGCCCAGTGCCGTATAACGCACAGGCCCACTACATCCAAATCCTAGGTTGTCCATTTTTGATACCAGAGCTGGCCTGTTAAAGTAATTATCACAATAAATTACATGTCCTTTATGTTCAAATCCATTTACAAGTTCAAGGACGACTTCTCCTGGGATGGTTAGGTCAGAGGGATGGCATTTTGCTGGGGATGATTCGGTATTTACAGGTGGCCTTTGTGAAGTCTTCGTCTCCTTGGGAGCAGCTCCTGTGTACAATACCCAAGAGCACGTGTAACCAGTCTCCGACTCATTCAAAGAGAATGCCTTCATTCCCCATTTGACCGGTTTTCTGGGCATGTACTGTAGAAACCCGATTCTTCCCTTAAATTTGATCATACTCTCATCAGGAGATAAGTTCTGTCCAGGGTCATACAGGTTGCGAAATTTGGGGAGGATGACATCCAGCAAAGGCCTAACTTTCTTAAGCTTGTCACATCCAGAGGCTGGTTGAGGCAACTGGTTGTCAGACAGGTGAAAAAATCTCATAATGGAACTAAATCTATTTCTGGACATAATGGATGGATACAATGGCGTGAGTAGAACTTCAGATGTTGACCAGTACATGCTGTACTGAGGTGACTTGTTGATACCCATAGCAAGCAGGAGTGCGACAAATGCCATCATTTCATTTAAGTGAGTGGGGGTCCAGGACGTTTGTGAAGCACTTTGTTCTGCGTAGCGGTTTGTTTCGTCTACAAGCATATCCCAAACCGTACTGCAAAAGAACAACTGGAATACCTGTGTTGCAGAAAGTCCTGTAAAATCACTGGTGGGGCCGGCATCTCCGGTGAATTGCATCGGCTTCCTGTTGAGACGACCGATCTCTTTCCAACCCGATCTGAAGTCTGGTTTCTTCCGTGTAGATTTAGCGTTTTCCTGCAGTAGGAAAGAGGGAAGAGGCAATATGCATCAGGGCGCTGTAGATCTATCACTTTACGTAAAGTGTGCTATATGCAGAGTTATTTGAGGACCCAGATTGATGAAAATTTTATTATGTAACCTTCTCGTTCCACAAATATAGGGCAAGGGGGTGGGGAAGGGGTGAGAAGGGAAAGGGGTGGGGGAAGGGGTGAGAAGGGAAAGGGGTGGGGGAAGGGGAAAGAAGTGGGGGAGGGGTGTGCATGCAGTTGCCATGTCAAATTGTGGTAATTAACTTTCCCATTGTTTTTGTGCTTTTTAGTGTAATAGTCCTTATCGCCAATAATAATAATAACACTTAGATAGCGCTGGTATCTTAACCGAGGGTTAATTCATTGCGTTGCACCAACAGAGGGCGCCCTTCCGCAAACCATTATGGGATAATTCTTTACATCCAACATGGCCGCCAATGGTGGCCCATCGTTGATGGTCTTTTTGTATTCATTGTTGCCCGAGTCTACACATCATAACTTTAAGTGACAAACTTAATAATTCAGAACGCCCGCAGAAACGCCATTTTATTGTTCTATGTACCTTTAAGAGCCATTGTCCTAAATCAAATTAAAAGCCAATGTAAAAAGGGGTACTTTTGGACAAATTTATGCCCAAGTTATTCCTGCCCTCTAACTGCATGCACGGTCATGACCTACTCCCTAAAAACATCGTGCTTACCTGCTCCACCTCGCTCGCCGATTCGCTGGAGGTTGATTCACCACCATCCTGCGTGTCGATCTCCCCTTCCGAGTCGATCTCCCCTTCCGAGTCGATCTCCCCTCCTTCCGAGTCGATCTCCCCTCCTTCCGAGTCGCTGTCTGCAAATATCTCGGCCAAAATTTCTGCATTTCTATCGCCGTCCATAATGTTGCAGCCACTTGTTCGTTTGAATGAATGCGCGCCAACAGGTCCGCGGCCGGGGGGACGCTATAAATAACAATGGGATTAACGAATTCGCCAATAGAGGGCGCCCTTGTTACTTTCTCAATAAGCATTATGGGTGGGGACCAATAAGCGCCACTGGTTGTTAAACAATACATTTGACAAGGTGCCATATGGAGCCCTGGTCGGGAAGAATGACCCCAAATATGTGCCATTTGTCGCCCGTGGTACTGATAGGGTTAATGTATAATGTACCAAACCTTATATTTGACATGAACGTAATTAAATCTGTATCATCTCTTAATGACTACCTAACTATTAGTCAAACAAAACATCTGCCATGAAATACATTTTATCAAATTGTTTATTGCTTTTCAAATCCACTAGGCCTAGTTTAACGGTTATAGAGCATTATATCAGTTACTCCCCTCCATTGTTATTCTAAAAAGAACATGTGTACTGGTGATTCAGGAAAAACAAATTTATACTGTGTTATTCATTCCTTGCCAAACTGCCTTAGTTGCAATAATTATCTTGCTACAGCCAAGGAAAGTTTGTAAAGTTAAAGGGTCTGTATACATTTGGTAGACTAACTCGCCCGATCCAGGGGAACGTGTACCTTTAAAGTTATAAACACATGCATTAAAAAGTAAGTAGTATTGAACATGAACAAGGATAATCGGTTTTATTCATAATTGTTTAAGTCACTTAAATTATAAAATGTAATCACTATTCTAGCCACCTGTGTTTGCAAAGGAATGTGAAGGCTGTGCCATACTACACTAAAAGGGAACTCATTTTTTTCAACAATGTCTTGCTATCCCCAAGTAAATGATGTAAAATGTTTGTATTCTTTGTGTTTACTTTAAAATAAAACAAAAGAGTACACGTGTAGGTCAAACAAGTAAACACAAAATTAAGTGAAGGCCAGAAAAGATTTTTTTTTATTTGCACTGCAATGGGATTAGTTTTCACTAGAAGTCCTTTTGTCCACAATTATAACGTGTTTTCAATAAGATCCTTCAAGCGAGAGAAGAGCAACACACCCTCCTCTGCTGATTGAGGAAAAATCCCAGTCATTTTCTGTCATTGCTGCTTCAGAGCATCCAAGTACACTGAGATCATCACACATTTCAGTCGCTGGGTCAAAGGATACAGCAAAATCAGTGTTACTGAAATTTTAAAAGTTGGGACTATGGGCTTTTGGAGTAATTAACTCAATTATTCCTTAGCTCTTACATGCAGGGATAATTAATTTAAAGTTATCATCCATTTATCAAATAATAAACCACAAGGGAAACTGACTGAGTAAATTTTTAATGATTTGGGGTTGAACAAAGAAAAATTTACTAGAGCGGGATTTGAACCAACGACCTCCGGTTTAACACATTTTATCCTTCAATGATAAAATGCTTTATACACAGGGCGAACGGGTGTCTGTTGCTAGCTCCCCCACACGGTACGTGTGCTGCCCCAGTGCGGTTAAAATTGTACAAGCCTAAGGGGTATGTCCCGTATGTTCCGTGGGCAAATTGTTTATGTTGCTTACTAATATTACAAGTATTGTGGGTCAGACTATCCAATTTAAGAGCAATCATAAACCAAAGACAAGAAGAATGTTAATGGGCTTTTTACCTAGGTGATGACATGGGGTTGGAAGGACAAGGTAATACACTTGGGCCTTGGTACAGTGAGTAGTAAATAATCCCTTAGGGAGGTTGTTCTCGGGTCAAATATTTAAGCTACTGGACTGTTGCTGGGGCATTGTCCAGGGGGTTAAAGTTAACAAAAATGTATTTGTAATATGTGGAAGGAAACGCTACACTATCATGTCAAAGTCACTTTGTCACTGCCTGTTAAAGTGAACGGACCCTGTTAATTTTGTGTTCACACAATTTTATTAATTTCCCTCCACTCTCGCCCTAATTTTTGTGACGGGATTCACTCGGGTTTTGGGGTTATAGTTCAAGGAACTTACACGCCCCTTCTTCATATTAAGATAAAGTATTGTAACAATAAGTTGTGTTAGCGCTCTGAGGTTCCCCAGAGGTTAATTCCGACCGCATGTCTCAAGGTGGAATTTCACAACTTAATTGATTGAGGGGTTAACCTCATTGTACAAGGTATGACTAGTTTCAATAATTGTTTCATTGCATTCTGCCTGTGTGCCCACGGGATTGGAGTCAGGTGTGCACGCAGAAATAATTTGTTTGCCAAATAAGTAATATGGGCGTGGTGCCCATTAATGGTTGTGTCACGTGTACATTGGTATAGAAGAAGCCAGGTAATGGCCAAATTTGTTGTTGTGTCACGTGTACATTGGTATAGAAGAAGCCAGGTAATGGCCAAATTTGTTGTGGTTGTGGCACGTGTACATTGGTATAGAAGAAGCCAGGTAATGGCCAAATTTTTTGTGCTGTACATTGGTATAGAAGAAGCCAGGTAATGGCCAAACAATGGGGGTCAAGTGTATCCCAAGCTCTTTTAAGCGTGTGACTGGTTAGCCATTACTTTTTCGGCAACCTTCACAATTTTGTTTTGGCATAATAATAATAAGAAGAATAATAAAACAGTTTTCAGAGGCTGTGGCATTCAATCAAATATAATTTGCCTGCTTGTTTTATTCTGTCTGAGTATAACGTGCCGGCGCTCTACCAACTGAGCTATCTAGTCCTATGTTGTCAATATCTTTGTTCGGGGGGTGCCAGTCTGAAGCCATACAACCGCAAACTGCCGTGTAGCCAGGGATCCATTTGTTAGATTGACAAATTATACAGTAGTGCTTTAAATATTGGCATGATCACCTAGTCATAGGAAAACCACATCAGTTTGATGTGCATTGGGAAAAACAAATTTCCTTAATAAAGTAAGGCAGTGGTGTTTTGCATGATACTGATTCCATTTAGGCACTGGACAAGCCCAGTGACTATTTTGGGAATTAAACTTTTTAATGCTAGTCTGGGCCAACAATGTTGTTACTGGGTATTGCATTGGTTTCCCATTCTTCTGTAACATGGTAAACAAACTGTGACATCAGCAGTACTTGGGTCTATAATGTTTAATGAGTTTTGGACATTCAAGCATCCCTACCATACAGCTGAGGTAAGAAAAACATCTGATCTGGCTTTCCACTTGGGCCCTCCGAGTTCTTGCAATACCTGATGTGGTGCTCATTCCACAAACGTCCTGCGCAATGAAGTTCTGATCTCAGTAATGGCAGAAAGCAGAACCTCATGCATTCTCTGCAGGTTAAACATTAAATTAAATCAAATTTACACAATAAGTAAATCCCAACGTAAATTTTTTTTATTTTGGTCTTATTTAATTATGATCTTATGTTGTGTACTGTGTAATTATAACCAACATTGACTAGTCACCAGATCATTTTACTGGCAATATGACTTTTGGGGAAAGCAGTGTGTCTCAGCACAAGTGGTTAACAAACCCTGAGGTCATTAGTACATCTATTCAATTCACAGAAGAAAATGAGTATAACCTAAATTGTGTAAAATTGTATATGGTGGGAAACAAATATAGCACATTCAATAAAGAAATAATATTGCAAACAGAACTATGGATGACAAGTCATTGAAACAACTGACAGACGACAAGGAATATGAATACTTACAATTGCCATGGGCAAGAATTGTCAAGATTACCGTTGACGAGCAAAGCCTTGAAGAGTGATAACCAGTACTCAATGCAACCAGACCTCATGCTGCCCCACCAACGTTCAATTCTCGGCAGTAAATTCATTTTGTATGAAACAATATGTTGATTGTAAATGGCTTAATCAGAAAAAACATTCCCTATATGACAGGCACAAGTTCATAAAAATCTTTCCTTGGCACTCGTGTTGAATTACTACCGACGCATTTTTAGGGTAGTAAATGGTATTAAGAAAAAAATTTCTATTGTCAGTCAGTGTTGTATGAAATGTGACTTGGACTTGAGTCTGACTCGTTTTACATTTCTAAGGACTCGGAATTAAACATAAAACAGAGTAAAAAAATGCCAAGGATAAAAGACGAAATAAGGAGATGAAAAAGAAATTATACAGTACCTGAGGCATAGCAACCCCTACAGATATATTTTAATACCCGAGTCCCATTTATTACAGGCTTATTATGATGGATCCTGGCAATATTCTGTGTAAAGATGTTTTTTTTAAGTCAGGAAAAAACACACTGTTTCAACCTTTCTTCTTTAAATACTTCTAGTGAATCGTTATCTGGACTCGACCTTTGTGGCTTTTCACTTGGACTCAGACTCGACCCAAATGTAACACGACAGTGAGGCTTCAAGCTCAGACTCAGACTCTAGGAATGAGAACTCAAATACAACACAGGTCTCAGTCACACTCTGTTGAAAAACATGTAAGTTGGTTGTATTGGTGTTAACCAATGCTACACTAACCTGGTTGGATGTGGACTTGCCATACATGAAGCTCCCAAAGCCAGATCTGTCATCTTCATCATAGAAGCGGAAAGCTGTTTGTATATCACGGTCTGTTCTCACTAAATGTGGAACACCTTGAATTAACAGAAGTAAATAATTTATGCTTGTCAGTGACATTAGATATTTGCCTTTTACACCTCAAATCAAGAAACAAACATTAAATGGAAATGAAGCAAGTAAATACAGTATTTGAGTTGACAGGATTATATACAATTTTAATGACTTAATGCCTACAAACCAAGTTCAGTACTGAGAAATACAGGTAAAACTGTGTTTCACTGGAAGCAGCGTACTGAGTTTTGTATGTTTAGCCAGGGAAGTACAACATTTAAATGTCTTAAAAAAACAGGTGGATATAGCTCCCTCTAGCAGTTGTTTCAACAACAATGATGATATCATCGCAATGTCATGTAACCGAACAACATTTATGGCACTTCACATGAACATTGGTTTAGTTATGTCAGAGAAATGGTGGAGTGTCATGATCTCCTCCAATCCAATTGCTAACATGTAAGAATAGTAATTTCTGTGCACACAGTAATGGGATAAAAAACTAAGCCGCCAAGGGACCTCATGAGACAAA